>WNNG01000375.1:0-184623 GCA_018208015.1 Medicago ruthenica
GGAGGAGGAGGTGCCGGGATTTGTGCGGCTGCTAGTAGTTTCACTAACTCCGTTAGTTTTTCCATTTCAATTCTCATAGATGTTACTTCTTCACGAAGATCTTGATTCTCTTGCTCGAGGTTTTCCATTTTCCTCTTTAGGGTCGCTCGGGTATTGTAGGAGTGAGTTGCCTCGGGATGATGAGCCACTTTTTCTTACAAGAAGACGCGTAGTGTTGCGGAGAGAATGCAGACACTGAAGACTCAATTTGGATTATAAGAAATCCTGAGGATAAGAAAAAGGGAAATGAGCTTGGACTCGAGGATGACCGTATGCATGATAATGAATGATGTATGCATGAAAAAAATTTGCTTTGCTTTATAAGGAAATTCAAAAGTGAACAATTAATATTAGCAATTTAAAGTATTTGAAACCGGAAATTTAACATTGTCAAAAATATATTTGATTTAATAACATTGAGATTACAAAGTGTAACTAATGCTAATACAAATCAAATAGCCGCTCGCCTCTCGGCCTTGCCTATTTCCTCCCTATAGAAATCTAATGTGTCCTTGCAGAACTTCATAAATTCTTGGATTTCCGTAGGGATGACAAAGTACGGCACGACCATTTCGGCCTTTGCAAGTTTCTTCGGAAGCTCGGCGATAACTAAGTTTGAGAATGCGACTAATCTAGTGAAGTCCTCACTTAGTCGGGAGGCATCCTGCCATACAAACTCAATTACTTCCTTGCGTTGGGCTAGCTGGATATTTGCATGCCTAATCTCATCGAGGAGTCGTGCAATGTGATTCCCATGCTCTCTTGCAATCTTATCGAAGTATTCTTCGAATTTCTTGATGTCCGCCTCGAGGCGATTGCAATGTAGCTTCCCTTGATGAGAAAAGCTCTCATGTCTTTGCCGGTGGACGCGTTCGGCTTGAAGCTGCTCTTTGTAGTCTTTGACCACTTCTTGGAGCTGTTGATTTTTCTCTTGAAACTTCAACCTCCATTTCCGTTGAGCTTCGATAGCTAACTCGCCGAACTTCTTGAGCTCTTGGTTGGAATGCAAGATTCTTTCCAACTCTTCGTCCTTGGCCACAAGGTTGGCATCCGCCCTAACCAAGCCGCCTCCTATCCAATTTCTCTTCCCTTCGGAGATCTTTAGCCGTTTTTGGCACACTAGAAGAGAGTTTGTTACTTCATCGCGATCTCTCTTCGTCCTAATGATCTCTCCTAAAGCTTGGAGGTGCTTTAATTCTAAGTCTTGAATTTTAGCTCTAAGCTCCTCCTCCACTTTGTTGGGAACGGTTATCCTTGACTTAGGAATCTTGAGCTTGAAGACGAGCATGTTTTTATTTCCGGAATCCATATTTCTCTTTGCTAATATTTGATTTGTTCTTTTTAAATTCCTATAAAGCAAAGTGATATGCGAAAATTATCTTCCATGAATGTAAATGTATGATATGCATGGGTGTGATATGTAGGTTCAAAATTTCCCCCCATCCTCACGTGTAGGCTCTAATAGGTAAGATTCCTAAGAAGAGGTCCTTAGAGTCATTAATCTCATATGGAATTAGGGTTGTCTATGGACATACGTCGACATGACTTCAATTAATTCCATATGAAAATCTCGTCTAAGCGGGGTTGGGCATCCTACCTCACGGACATACGTCAACGCGGGCTTCCGCACACAACCTCCTTCTAACTTAGTTTTCTCTCGAGCTCGGGAAGAGAGCCTCACACGTCCGGCATTAACCCGAACAATGTGGAGTAACATCGCTCAAGTAACCCCCACAATTGAGATATATATGAATATGAAGCACAAATGATATATATATATGCAGAGTATAAGAATAAACAAGACAAATAATGACAAGAAGACATAAACACGTAAGTAAAATGAACCAAATTAGCCTAAAAGCCGACTGAGATAGGCTTGACTCGTTTATGCAAAAACAAAGTGTTTTATGCATGGTCCCCAGTGAAGTCGCCATTTCTGTCGCGTCGAATTTCGGATGTCAAGCTATTGGGGAAGCTTTGAATCACTAATTCTAAATTACGACTGAACTTTTAATTTTTCGGGGAAAAAGGAAAAAAGTTCTAAATTACCTTGAGAAAAGATTTTAGGTTCGAAAGTCGATTATGCGAGGGGAAGGTATTAGCACCCCTCACATCCGTTGTACTCAACGGGAACCTCTTAGTCGGCTTAGGCTTAAAATGGTTCGATGTTTTACTTACGTGTTTAAATATGTATAAAAGGAAATATATAAAAGACATAATGCGGGATAAAGAAAGAGATAAAAACAAACGAAAGAGGAAAAAACAGGTTTTTTATTAATGGGCTTGACAAGATGTCGATCTTGCTCCTACGTATCTCCCGGTAGTCGGAGAATTCAAAGCGTACGTAGTTCTTTGGTAGAAAACGTTTGTAGGTTGGTTCGTTTTAGTTAAAAAAAGGTTTGATCGCGTCCGAGCGAAAAAGTTTTTAAAAAGAAAAAGTGTAATGAAAATAAATGTCAACTGCTCGGGTTGCTGCCGAACTGGCCATTGACGACAAGAAAGTAAAAGTCAGCTGCTCGGGTTGTTGCCGAGCTGGCCACTGACGACAATGCATAAAAGTAAATGATTTGATGAAAAAGTTTTACGCTCGGACGTGAGCAAAGGTTTTAAAAACGTACGAAGACGTACAAAGTTTTAAAATGGTGAAAGATGGACGCTAGGCGATAAGCTCGCGCGAGGCGTGAATGTTTTAAAAGAAATAAAGACAAGACAAACGCACTGAGGCGAAAAATTCGCGCAAGGCGTAAAAGATTAAAATAAACGCGCAAGGCGCGAAAGGTTCGGATTGACCACGAGGGCCAAGAAAAGGGTAAAAATGGCCACAAGGGGGCCAAGGGAAGGTTGAGCGTGCTTAGACGCGTCAAGGGTGGAATGACGATTGCCCGAGCGACGAGACATACGTCACGCATTCGTGCAATCGAGGTTTGGGGAGACATACGTCAAGCCATTCCCGTTTCATTCAAGTTTGGTTTTGTTGCTCGGAGAAACCTCAAAGGGAACCAAAGCTTTTAAAAGGAAAGTTGTAAAAGAAAAGAAAAACACGAACAAATTTGTTGTTCGATCTTTATTAAAAATCATGAACGTTACTTGTTGCTTAAGTTATTGAAACTCAAGAACAAGTTTGGTTCAAGTTTGAATGGCAAACACAAACATAAAACATGCAAAAATTGGAAAGTTCACAAATTCGGCTCAATTCGAGCTTGGTTAAAAAAGAGTGAGCAAACTCGGCTTAAGTTCGCGTTTGGATTGAAAATCATGAACAACAAGGTTGTTCAAGTTTGTTTTGAAATAGACGAACTTAGCTTGTTGCTCAAACTTGGCTTTTGAAAATATTAAGAACATAATTTGTTTCACAAGTTATTTAAAATTTGTCGCACGAACTTGTGAAATCTTCAAAGTTGTGCATGATTATGAGTTGGGTTTGGACCAAAATGGTTTTAACCCTCTTTAGGTTCTGAATCAAGGGCTAGAATCCCAAAAATTTGACATTTGAATGCCTGATTCATGTTCTGAATTTCGCATACTTCGCAGAGCAACCAGAACTTGGCTCTGCGAAGTCAGGTTCTGGTGTGTTCGCAGTGCGAGAAATGCTTTGCTCTGCGAAGCATACGAATTTTTCAACTCAGAAGCTATTTCTGAACAGAAGTTCAGAAACTGCTTCTAAGCAAGATTCAGAACCTAAAGGAGGTTAAAAAACTTGACAAAAAGGAAGAAAAAAGAGTGGAAAATCACAGTTTTAAAGTTTGGCCCCTTTGAGGTCCTTTTTAAGGTTCAAAAGAGGTTTTGGTTCACAAAGCAAAATTGGACAAAGCAAGATATGTAAACAGCATATACGATAGAAAAGAAAGGTTATAGGAGACTTACAGAACTCCTAGCAATGCTTGAACAAGACTGGAAGTGGCTTGCTTGCTTTGTGAAAGGTTATGAACAAGGTTCAAAGTGTTTGTGATGGACTGATTTTGTGTTGCAATGCAAGGGATTTTTGGTGTGAATTTCGTGTGTGTTGGCTCTCTGAATTGGTCTGTTTTTAGCTGGTTTTCAATGTGTTTCAGTGTGTGTGATCCTTGGGCCTTGCCATTCCTTTTATAGGCATAAATGCAAATCTTTGTAATGATGAACAATGATGAACAATATCCTAAAACACTAGCTGATCATGAGCTAAACTCAGGCTAGAACACTTTGCATTTAATGCTAATGGATAGAACTTGCTTTGCCTTGTGCCAAGGGGCAAGGTCTTGACTGATCTCAGCCACAAATGCCATTGATTCTAGAAGGTAATGATGGTAAAAACTGTAAAACAGGGCAGCTGTAAAAGGGATGATTCTTGGGATCAATCCTTGCAATCTTGGAAGGTCAAACAATCAAAACGTGTACTGCCATGTACAGGGAGATTGGGGGAATCAAAATTAGCATGTGGGCTTATGTGTGGGGGGAGAAATCCAGCTGAAAACAGGGCATGTCAAACAACTTTTTTGCAACAAAAACCACTTGTGATTGACTGGTTTTGGCAGGGAAAAAGGGAAGGAAAGGGATCAAGCAGCTGGCTGGCAAGTTTAGGTTGGGTGAGGGGTCAATTTGGGGGGACAAAAGCTGACCAAGGATAGCCAATTTGTTTGATCACATGAGAGGTTGGAAGAAAGTCCTTCTTTCCTTTTACCTTTAATGTCACACATTAAATCTTGCCTTGCTGCACCAAATCAGTCACAAAATAGCAATAATACAAGTAATAATGCTACTAATAACAATTGTAGTTGAAAGCAAAAAGGATAAACAAATGTATAAAATTCTGCAAAAATTTTCGCAGAGGTCGCAGTGCGAAGGTGAGTTCGCACTGCGAACTCCACTTTTTTTGATTTTTTATATTAAAAAATAAAAGGTAAAAATGGGGGAAATAATAATAATAAACAATAATAATAATGCATAAAATGGCAAATGACAATAATAATAATAAAAATGATGATAAAAGATAATGATAATAATAATAAATAATAATAACTTAATAATATATTAATTAAAAAATAAAAACCTTAATAGTAGTAAAGATAATAATAATGATATTATTAAAGAAAAAATAGCAAATAATATTAATAGTATTAAGGATAATGGAAATGCTAGTAATGATATTTAATAAAATGCAAACAAAAATACTACGACAAGAAAGAAATAATACAAAGTAATAATAAGTAATAAAAATAATAAAAGATAAAACACACAAAAATATAAGTCAAAAAATGGGGTATGACAGAGTTCTAGGAGAAGAGAACTCATGGAGAATTCCATGATCTTCACAAATAGTTTCAAATGGTTAATTTTCAAATTCACCATCATGATCACTTCTAACTTTTAAGATTTTCAAATCATTTTCTGTTTGTACTTGTTTGCAGAATTTGTTGAACACATCATATGTTTCATTTTTGGTTCTAAGGAATTTAACCCAAGTCCACCTACTGTAATCATCAACAATTACTTACCCATACTTCTTCCCATTGATTGATGCTGTTCCAACAGGACCAAACAGATCATTGTGAAGTAGTTCTAAGGGTCTGGAGGTAGAAACAATGTTTTTGGATTTAAAATAGGTTTTAGCAATTTTTCCTATCTGGCATGCTCCACAGAGAGTATCTGAGTGATAGTTAATGTTTGGTAAGCCTCTGACCAGTTGCAACTTGCTAAGCTTAGAGATGATTCTCCAGTTAGCATGTCCCAACCTTTTGTGCCATACCCATTTCTCATCACTCACTGACAGAAGGCAAACTACCTTCTGATCAACCAGTTCTAAAAGATTAATTTTATAAACATTGTTTTTCCTCTTTCCTTTGAACACAACAGATTTATCTTTGTTGTTGATTACAGTGCAAGTGTTCTTATTAAACAGGACATCATAACCACTGTCACATAATTGACTTATGCTAAGCAGGTTATGTCTTAGTCCATCTACCAACCATACATTATCAATGGAAAGGGATGAATTACCAATCTTACCAGTACCAATGATCTTGCCTTTCTGATTTCCTCCAAAACCCACAGTTCCTCCCACTCTCATGGTCAGGGTTAGGAACATAGACCTTTCTCCTGTCATGTGACGCGAGCAGCCACTGTCCAGGTACCAAGACTTTTCCTTTTCTTTGGATGTTAAGCATATCTGCAACAGAAATTATTTCAGACTTAGGTACCCATATCTTTATGGATCCTCTTGGGTTAGTTCTGAAAGGATAAGGCTTCTTTTGTACCTTTGGTCTAACATTTTGAGGTTTGCAAGGTTTGAAAGGTTTTGTATAAACTGGTTTAGTATTCCTTGAAGGTTTTACAAACACAGTCTTTTGAAAATGTGAGTTTGAAGTTTTCAGAGACTGAGACTTGCTTGTCTTAGGTTCTGAACTCTTCAGACTTTGAACCTTTTCAGATTTAGAGTCTGTTTTCCTCATAGTCTTAGACTTAGAACCTTTTGGTTTAGACTTTGGCAAAGTTTCAGATTTTGCCTTCATCTTTCCCTTAGGTTCAGAAGTTTTGGATTCTGAGTTGTTCAGAACCTCAGATTTAGCAGTCTCATTTTTCTGATGAATTCTGTTTCTCAGAAATCTCAGAAGCAGGTACAAAACACACCTTAGTGCCTTCCATAATATTTCCAGAACAGGATGGTATATTAGTTTCTTTTGAATGATTAAATGGTTCATTTTTGAAACCAATACCTTCTCCTCTGTTTCTGCCAATATTATAAATCATAGAAGCAATCTTACTTCTGTTGATTCTAGTTAAGATAAAATCCTGAAATACAATTTCTTGTTCACTTGGGATTTTATCAGGTTTCTTATGAGCCATTTCTCTGAGTTCTCTAACTTCTTCATCAATCTCTTTGATGTGATTCTGAAGTTGGAGATTCTCATCAGTGAGCAAGTTATATTTATTTTTCAAAGATTTTACTTGAGTCAACTTGCTTTGGAGATGGTTCATAAGATCCTTAACTGTATCAATAAGTTTAGAACGAGTAAGTTCAGAATATACCTCATCTTCTTCTTCAGAGTCTGAACCTGACTCTGCATCAGAAGATACAGTTGCCACTAGAGCTAGGTTTGCTTCTTCTCCATCTTCCTTCTCAGACTCAGAATCATTTTCAAGATCATCCCATGTTGCCATAAGATTTTTCTTGATCTTGTTTCTGAAATTGCTTGATTTAGTGCTGGTCTTCTTGGATTTCTCCTTTGACTTGTCCTTCTGTAGTTCAGGACATTCAGCTATGTAATGACCATACTTCTTGCAGTTGTAGCAACCCTTCTGATCTTTCCTTTTGGAACCAGATCCTTTGAAGTTACTGCTCCTGTTAGAGAACTTCTTTTGTCTATTCATTAAGTACTAAAATCTTTTAGAAATCATTGCAAGTTCTTCAGCATCTGAATCTTGTTCAGAATTTCCCTCAGGAAATTCTTCATCAGATTCTACAGCCTTTAGAACTTTTGATGACTTTCTTTTGGAATTCAGTGTTATAGACTTAGACTTTCTAACAGAATCATCTTCATTGAGTCCCAGTTCATGCACTTTGAGAGAGCTTATAAGATCTTCAATACTTAGAGTATTTTGATCTTTAGCTTCCTCAATAGTAGTCACTTTAGGCACTACTACAGAAATGACTTTTTACATCAGTTGGAAATGACTTTTTACATCAGTTGCCAACCGATGTAAGGTGGCTTGATGTAGTATGTGCACATCTTTTCACATCGGGTACGAACTGTTGTGAAAAGTTATTTTCTACATCAGTTCTATCTTCCGCTGTTGTAATAGACGCACTATAAAATTTGACAACGGGGTTTTCACATCAGGTATAAGGTAAACACTGATGTAAAATATGTATTTTTCACATCAGTTCTAAAATCCACTGTTGCGAAATCAATATTTTTTTTTTAAATTGCTTAATAAATAAGCTTAACACCTGCTCTTTTCTTTTATATCAAAAATATAAAAACAAATATGGATAATTTTAATGCCAAAAAGGAAGTTATATTATCTAATTTGATATTACATAATCAATCCTCAACTTTCCACATCAATATTCCAAAATATATTAAAAAAAATACATATCAATACAATATAGCTAGGAAGTTATATTAAAGCATGCAATATCAATATTCAGCCATATAACATGTTTGGGCAGAATCTTTTAAAAATACATATCAATACAATATAGCTAGGAAGTTATATTAAAGCATGCAATATCAATATCAATATCACAGTTGAATGTCTACTTGAATGCTAATATGAAGTTGTTTATGCTCATTTGTAAATTTTCGTGGGCGTTTTATTCGTCCTATTTAGCATTTTTCCTTTAATAATGACGATCCTGAAGCACTATTGTGTATTTTAATTAAATATCAAATATCAAATATCAAAAACAGAATCAGAATAATTCCCAAATCAAAATCAACAAAAACAACATTAAATCAAAATCAACAAAATCAACAAAAACAAAAACAGAACCAGAATATCTAATCTCACAATAACCCAAATCAAAATCAAAATATTGTAAACCTATATTCCCAAAATTAGATTTAAATTTGACAAAATCAGAATCAACAAAAACAGACATGTACACCGCCGAAGGTAGAAGACTGTGAACAGTGCCGTGAACAGTACGCGGTTGAAGAAACTGTGATCAGTTGCGTGAACCCGTGAACAGTCCGTGTTTGAGGTTGGGGTTCTGAGAAGTAGTGCCGGAGGTAGTAACGCCGGAGGAAAATGGAAGAACGGATGAGAGAATTGATCTCGTGAATAGTAACGCCGGAGGGAAAATGGAAGAACGGATGAGAGAAAATGGTTTGTGTGAGAGAGAAAAGGGTTTGTGTGAGAGGGAAAAGGGAAAATGTTATATTGAAAGGCTTTTTCCCTACAGGTATTATATAGCCGATGTGAAAGATAATTCACCAAAATAACGAAATTGCCACCGTGTTTTATTTTCTCTTCAGGTATTACATCAACTGATGTGAAAACTTTTTATCATTTACTTTTCCCCTCAGCTATTCCTCTCCACTGACGTGAAAACTTTGTTGGTAATTTCGAAAATGCCACTGTGTTAACTATCACATCTGTTATGTCATGGACTGTTGTGAAAACTTTTTTAACCATGTTGTAAAATGTATATTTTCCACTAGTGAGGTCTCCATTTAGATGGCAAACTTCTGAGGATCTTGTTCACATGATCAGCAGTAGTATAGCTTTTCTTCAGAATCTGAAGTCAAGAAACCAGAGTCTAAAATCTTGAGAACATAGTCTCAATATTTTCATCCTCCTTCATTCTGAACAGCTCATACTGCTGAACCAGAATGTTCGCTTTTGTTTCTCTAACCTTCTTGTTTCCTTCATAGTTAGAGCAGAGAGAGGTGAAGATGGCTTTAGTTGTTGATTTATCACTCAGCTTTTGATACTCACTGTGAGGTAGAGAATCCACAATGATACCTCTGACATTGTGATGCTTTCTGTAGATCTTTCTTTCAGCATCAGAAAGACCTCTTCTGTTAGTAGCCACTCCTTCTTCATCAACTGGTATGGTTATACCATCTTCAATAATGTCCCATAGAATATCATCTATTCCAATGATATGACTGTACATTTTGCTTTTCCACCATGAGAATTTCTCTGGATCACCAGTAAACATAGGAGGTTTATGGTGTGAACGAGATTGTTTTTCTCCTGTATCATAGTCATGTGATACAAAAGCATGATTTCTAGGAGAGGGTGGAGGGGAACTGCTGGATGACATGTTTTTCTCAGGATCTTTACTGACTCACTGTTAGGTGATTGAATATCAGAACCGGGGCTCTGATACCAACTGAAGGTGAGAAAAACACAAGAAGGGGGGGTTGAATTGTGTTGGCTTTTTCTTTTCTTTCTCAAAAACTAAGGTTAGTTCCGAATCAGATGTTGATCATATTCTGAAACTATTTTCAGAGTTGTTTGCAGCGGGTATAAAGTAAATGAGAGAGAGAGAGAGAGAGAGACACGACAGTTTATCCTGGTTCCTTCCACAACCCGGAAGTAGTCCAGTCCCCTTGTTACTTACAAGAGATTTTCACTATAATCTCAAAGATTACAATTGCTCAAGCACAAAGCAAGAGACTTCCTATGCTCAAACACAAAGTAAGAGACTTCCAATTCCTCAAACACTAAGTAAGAGACTTTCTTGCTTAGACACACAGTCTAAGACTTTGAATCAAACAGATTTTACAAGAGAATAAGTTTAAGTTGAACACTTGATATACTATCAGTGGTGTTCACAAAATACAACACAGATTTAAGACTCTATACTTAAGAAATTCTAAGATAAGAAGTTTGTAAGAATTTCTAAGTTGTTTTGATGACTTTCAGATTTGGCAGAACTTTGTTTCAGAAAACAGAGTGTTACGTTTTCAGTCAATGAGTCTTATTCTTCTTCTTCAATCCTTCAATCCTTTATAGAGAATTAAACAGCTGTTGAAAAGAGCCAAATATCATCAAAGAGCCGTTGCAATATAAGCTACTTCCAGCATTAATTCCATCCTGACATTGTGTGCGTAACAGATGAAAACAGAGGAATGAAATTTGAATTATTTCCTTAAAACAGGGAAAATGTTTTGGTCAAGGAGACAACTGTTGCATAGAGCTGTTCTGATCGTACCGTACTTCACTATTCACAGTTGCAATTGTTGACTGCTATGTTTCCTTCAGACTCAGACTTCCAGTCTGTCCTTCAGAAACAGTTCTTCAGAAGCTGGCATCAGACACTGTTCATCAGAAGCACTTCTTCAGAACCTGGTCTTCAGACGCACTGTTCATCAGACGCTGTCTTCAGAAGCTGGCCTTCAGACGCACTGTTCATCAGACGCACTTCTTCAGAAGCAGGCCTTCAGACGATGCCTTCAGACGCTCCCTTCAGAAGCTCTTCTTCAGACGCTGTCTTCAGAAGCTCTTCTTCAGACGCTGATTTTCTTCAGCCTTGCAACACAAGCTTCTATATTTTCTTTCTTGCTCTTAACTTGTTCTTTCATAACCATTTTTAGATACCAATCTTTAAGTATATGCTTCTGCACACTAGAATCAAGTATTATCATATCCAATTTTCTTCTTAACACTTTGTTATCATCAAAACTTAAAGGAGAGTTGTTCATACATTTTGTTCCAACATGTCTGTCTTGCTAGCTTTCTTTGTGAAATTTCTGGTACGCCAGGCTGGCGTGCTGACCGGCTTAACTTCTGGACACAGAGCGAGGAGACGACACACTTCGGCGGGATAGACGCTAAGCATATCTGTCGGCTGATGAGCGAGGAGGTTTAGGTTCTTCTTCTAGAGCTCTGTTATGCTTAGCTCTTCATCCATCAAACTCTCTTTTAGACCTTCATTGCTGACCGGCTTAACTTCTGGACACAGAGCAAGGCGACGACACACTTCGGCGGGATAGATGCTAAGCATATCTGTCGGCTGACGAGCGAGGAGGTTTAGGTTCTTCTTCAGGAGCTCTATTATGCTCAGCTCTTCATCCATCAAACTCTCTTTTATTCCTTCAGTGGGTTCTGTGCGCTCTTGCTGAAATTCTTCTCTTGGACCTATGCTGACGACGTTCACCTGGTGTGCTTTTGTGTTGTCGGGTCCCTTCTTTTCCTTATGTAGCTTCAAGCTGTTGTGGTAACATTCTCGAGCAATTTTCTGGTCTGCTCTGTGGGTACTTCATGACGAGGAACTTAGTGGATAGGTAGGCGTCAAGAAGGTTGAAAGTCGGGCGGCCTATTATGATGTTGTAAGAACAAGTCGAGTTGACCACTAAATATTTAATCCTGATGGTTTTGGCGCTGTTGTCTGTACCGAAGGTTGTTTTCAAAGTAATGTATCCACGAACGTGCACCTATTCTCCTGTGAAGCCAGCCAGGATCCCTTTGAAGGGCTGCAACTAGTCCTCATCAAGTCTCATTCTTTCAAAGGCAGAGTAATAAAGGATATCTGCAGAGCTGCCGGGATCAATCAGCACTCTTTTGATGTCCCAATTGAAGATTTGTACAGTGATGACCATAGGATCGTCATCATGGGGAATTACCCCTTCGCGGTCTTTGCTTGAGAAGGTGATATCTGTTTGGTGCTCTGGCCTTGACGGGGCATGGTCGTTAACAAGCATCACCTGTCTCACATATCTCTTTTGGGAAGCGCTGGATTCACCACCTCCTGCGAACCCGCCGGATATAGTGTTCAGAGTGTGGCGCTCACCATCCTTTGTCGCATCTTTCTCCTTTGGGGGGTCTTCGGGGGGGCGTCTGTCTCCTTCCCTGCTATCTTTGATGTATCCTCTCAATCTGCCATTCTGAATCAACTTTTCAATGTCTCTTTTCAGATGGATGCAGTCATCTGTGGTGTCTCCTTTTATCCGGTGGTACTTACACCAGGCATCCTTATCATTTCCCATTATGTTTCCTCTCGGTGGCGAGGGGTCGGGGATGAGTCTAGAGTGTTGAGCGCTGTGAAGGATTCTGGTAGGGGTGCACGCCTGTCCGAGATATTGCGCTTGTAAGGCGCTCTGTCTATGTAGGCGGGAGGATAGTAACTTCGGCGATGGTCGTAGTTGATGGGGTCGTGCTCTCTAGAATCTCTAGCTTTCTTCTCGGCGTTGCTTTCTTCTCCCTTGATGTAGCATTCCGCTCTGGACATAATCTCCTCCATGGAATCAGCTGGTTTCGGTGCCAGTGATTCGTTGAATTGGCCAGCGCGGAGGCCGTTCTGAAAGGCTCTCACAAACAACTCCTGGTTTGGGTTAATGACCTTGATGGTGGCGTCGTTGTACCGTGCGAGATACTCACGGAGGGACTCGTTCGATCCTTGACGGACGTTGAAGAGGCTGGTGGATGATACTTTGCGGTGGCGACTTGCTGAAAACTGGTGCGTCAATTTGCGTGTCATGTCTTGGTAGCTGATGATGGAGAAATGGGGTAGGTTCATATACCATCTGAGGGCGGTGTCTTTGAGGGTTCCTGCCAGTAACTTGCACTTGAGAGAGTCGGCGACGCCGATGATGGCCATTTGAGTGTTGAAGGTCGTCACATGTTTCACTGGGTCGCTCTTTCCGTCGAAGGACGAAAGAGAGGGTGGCTTAAAGTTTTCTGGAACTGGCGCCTTCCAAACTTTAGCGAAAAGTGGTTGCGGATCCGGATCTACTGATTGGTCTTGTTGGGATTCGTTTCCTTCAGCGTGATGTTGCTGCTGGATTGTCTCCATTGTTGCTTGCAAGGCTTCGTTGTGGTCGCGAAGCTGCTGGATCTGTTGTTGTAGAGCTTCTAAGGCCGCCGGGTCCGCCATCGGTGGTGACGACGACGGTTGTTTGAGTCAGTATGTGAAGGCTGAGATTGGCGGTTGTAGATTTGCGACTGAGCTTGCGAATCTCAGGGCTTAGATCGGTTTCTCGAATGGATACGGGTTGAACGTTTGATTTGTGAGGGTTTATGAATCACGGCAGATTCGGAGAGTTTAGGGTTGCTCTGAAAGTTACGGCGGATTCACGGCGTTCTGGTGGTCAGAGATGGTGGCTAGGTCAGTTTTACCGTAGCCCCACGGTGGGCGCCAACTGTACTGGTTGTGAGTACAATCTAGGAAAACTAGGGTTTTCAGGATCTGTTTAGGTCATGCCTTTGGAATGATCTCACGGTTACTATTTGTAGCCCCAATTTTGGCCTACTCGGTCATGGTTTTGGTCCCAAATCATAAAGGGCCAAAACCATGACTAGGGCGCCCTCACAGGCTGCTGAGGGCGCCCCAAGATGGTGTCCTTTAGGAGAGTTCCCTAAGGTTATATATGATTGTCAGGTGGGCCTTGTGCCCTTCTAGAGGGCACCCAACCTTACTCTAAGGGTTCAAGCCCTGTTTGTAGGGCTCTAGGCCTAAATGGCAAGATCTATGGTCCAATCATAATAGTATTTTTTTTAGTAGTCGTTTAGATCACAATAAAATATGTAGTGATATTTGAACAACCATTTAAGACATCTTTTGTGACAACTTCTTTTTTCTCTATTTTTATTGACTAAAAACAATAGAGAGAAAAGAAAGGAAGAGAGAGAATAAGAACATAATGTAAATATGAGAAAGAGTTGTCTTAAAGTGGTTGCATAAATATCAATTCTCTAATAGAATGGATCAACTCAATTTTACATTTTTTTGTACTCCTTTATGTTGATAATTATGTAACCAAGCAACATAATATTGATCAAGCGGTTAGAACATCCAAACAAATAAACATTCAAGTTAACCAAGGTCCACTCCATCTAGTATATATAGCCAATTGAAGGAGAAGATATGTTTTCTCTACCCATTAGAGAATGTCATACGTGATTGAACTCAAGTATAACTTGTGTCAATGAATTTTATAACCATTGACCAATTACCCTTATAAAAGAACCGTTGACCAATTAGAGAATTGAAAAGATTAGTACTTAATATTAGATTTATATGTGATTTTGAAGGGTGCACGAATTGAACTATCCATTAAGTTACAAATATTCATAGATTGACACATCAACATAAGTGAGAGTGATAATATAAAATATTAAAATAAAATTATCAACATAAATCAATCATCAAACAATTTGAGAATACGAACAATATTCTCACAATGACTAAAAACGTGTAACTATTGAAAAATTCATTAATTTATATTACAATAAAATATATAGTTTTTTAACCTAAAAAAGATGCATAAAAAATTATTAGGGTTGATGTCTTGTAAGATCATGAGAAGAATTGAACAATTACAATTTATAAACACCAATGAAAGACAATTACCCCTTATGTATACCAATTTTCTAATCATTAAGTCACGTATCTGTTATTGTAAGAGATGTCTACACATCATCTACAACCACAAAATTCAATTTTGAAATGTAACCATATATAAGCACAAATATATTATTTTTTTGTTTTTTTGAAAGAGTAAGCACAACTAACTTTTAAATGCATCCAGTGCAAAAAAAAAAATGTGATTTAAATAAAAAGGAATATTAGACATCATAACTAATATTAAGCAATTAACAAAAAGATCAACATATTTAATAATAATAAATTATTATTAGATGAGATTTATCATGAACAAATATGATTAGAAAACCGAAATAATTTATTTTAATATTGAAATGGAAAATGTCACAATAAAAATGGAGATAGAATGTGAAAGATGTTTCAAGAGTATTGATAACAATGAATTGGTGATAGAGAACAGGAATTAGTATAAATTGGTGAGTGGCATTTATCCATAACAAAGGATACATACAAAAAAAAATTATAGACTAAAACTAAATAGATAGATAACAATCAATTTAAAATATAACTGATACATTTAATAAAATCTTACATTAATAGTCTAAGGAAATGACCTATATAGTGGTTTACTTATTATCACGTACACGTAAGTTGAGGAAGATTGAAAAATATAACCCATCAATTTTAATAAAATGGAGACATATAATGTTTAATTATGCAACATGAGGTCAAGTTAACGAAAATTTGTAACTAACTTACTGGAGTATTATATTTTTAGATAAAATAAGAGAGGAGAAATTAAACCTTTTTAAAGGTACCACATAGGCACAATCCTAACATTAGAATGATTTAAGTTTAGATTTTAAAGATAGATAGATAGATAATCAAACTTAGGGTTACATTCAGTAAACCTTGTTAGTTCATTGCATTGCATCTATTTCAATTTATTTCTTTTACTATTTTATTTTTATTTTTCTGAGTTGGATTTAGTCTCCCCAAATTTTTGTGTTTTTTCTCTTATTTTAATTTAATTTTAGCTTATCCAAAACATATATACACGCGCGCGGCGTGTACTCATTTTTAGGTGGTGTTTCTTGTCTACACTAGCCAGTAAATTTATCATGTATTCAATTCTTTCTTTTTCGTGACAGTATCATGTTGTATTCAATTCTTGTGAATGGTGACCTTACATTATATATCATGGCTTAAATCTATTATACAGAAGAAAAAGGTGTAATCCATGCCCCCCAGAATATTTAATATAGTCACTACTTATCACGAACGTGGGCCATAAATGATCTCTTAACAAGTCAATAGCATTTTTCAACTTGTGAGTCATAAACTCAAGATAATGAGGGCATATACGTTCCCCATTCTTTGACTTGTGGTCCAATAACTATAACGAGCGTGGACATTATCTTGTGATAAAAGTTTGAAAGCGAATGTTCCTTTTTTAATTAATATACACACCATTTTTTACATTAAAACTTCGGTAAATTGGACAACGGAGATTCACTAAGATCATCAACCAAAGATAACCTTGTATCGACAGCAGAAGTTAAATCACGACATGAGTCACTTTCTTTAGTAATTGAATCAACCTTCATTGTCGTATAATCCATTTTACTAGCGAAAATATGCATATATTAATCCAATTTTAGGCCATCTTCATCATTTTTTTATCAGTCTTCTTTCATCATAATCATAATTTATTTATTTAGGTTTTACGTGTTGAAGAAGAATCACCTGAAACAAAGAAGATGAAGGACAACAGTTCCTTCGATGGAACACATTCTAGGAGGAGTTGTGTGCTTGTGTCGATAAAGACAAAAAACGAAAGGGGAGAATAAATTTATAAAATGGGGAAAACATGTAGATCTCTCTTCTAACTCGTTTCTTACAATAGTTAATTATTCTCACTTATTCGTCTCTCATATATATTGATGTGAATTCGCACCCTAATAAGGTGGCTTGTGTGTCAAGGATCCCACTGCTGTTAATAGAGCTGCTCTTCTGCATCTTTGTTGGATTTTTTTAACTTCTGATGAGCAGTGGGCTAAGCTCTCCAAGGTTAGATTTCTTAAACATGGTAAAGCTAAGGAGTATCACATTACCTCATCCATTTGGCCTGGTACGAAGCAGTTTGTTTCATTGGTTCATCAACATACTACATGGTCTGTGGTAAATGGGGAAAATCTGTTCTTTTGGACGGATAGATGGCTTGATAGCCCCATTGTTGATCAATGGCTAATTCCTTTAAGCCTGCACAAATGTCTGGATATGAAAGTTGCTAACTATATTGTGGATGGATCCTGAAGTCTTCCCAAGTATTTCATTAATAGAGATGGTGTTTTGGCTGACAAGATCCTCAAGCTTACTTTACCTATGGGAAATATCCCAGACAAACTTAACTAGAATGCTTCAGTTGATGGTAACTTGTCCAGCAAGCTTGCCTATGATTAGTCATGGTCAACAGGTTCCCTGGTATAAGCTCATTTGGAATACTTATATTCCTCCCTCTAGAGCCTTCATTATTTGGAGATACTTGCTTGATAAATTGCCTACTGATGAAAATCTGAGAAAGAGGGGTTGCTCTATAGTCTCCATTTGTTGCTTATGCAGGAAAAATTATGAATCTTCTCAACATATTTTCATTAGGTGCAACGTTACTTGTCAGTTATGGGAATGGTTAATGAAGGGGACTGATCAATTTCTTGATCTCTCATCTATGTTTTCTCTTATTATGGGTAATGATGTTATTGGTAGTAAACTGGTGAAACAGGTGATGAATTCTGCTATAGGTCATACCATGTGGAGCATTTGGATGGAAAGAAACAACAGATACTTTTATAACAAGCAAAGTTCCATGAGCACTCTTTTCAATAACATTCTTGCAGAAGTTAAGATCAGTTTTGAACTTGATATTATCAAAGGCTCTTCTGCAATGCAAGATTTCAAAATAGCCAGACTTTTTGGTATTCCTTTAAAGGCTAGAAGGATCACTCCCATCCAAGATGTTTCCTGGACCCCCTGTAATAACCCGATTTTTAGTATTAGATTTATTTAATGTACTGGTTGTGAGTACAATATAGGAAAACTAGGGTTTTCAGAGTCTGTTTAGGTCATGCCCTGGGAATGATCCCAAGGTTACTATTTATAGCCTCGATTTGGGCCTATCCGATCATGGTTTTGGGCCCAAATCGTATAGGGCCAAAATTATGACTAGGACGCCCTCATAGGCTGTTGAGGGCGCCCCCAGAGGATCTCTTTTTAGGAAAGTTCCCTAAGGTTATATATGGATGTCAGGTGGGCCTTGTGCCCTTCTGGAGGGCGCTCAGCCTGACTCTAAGGGTTCAAGCCCTTGTTTGTAGGGCCTAAAGGCCTAAATGGTAAGATCTACAGTCCACAGCCCAACAAGCACGAGCTTTGGAACAAGGCGAAGTGATTAAATTGTTGCCGGGGAATTTGTCTATGACTTCTTGCCCAGCAAGTGAGACTTACTGGTTGTGAAATTATGTGAAAAATTTTGAATTACGGAGTGTATGAAATATTAGAAGTTTTGTGGGTGCTAGCCCAACATGGGTGCTTTTTGTGGGTGCTAGCCCAATATGGGCGCTAGCCCAACATGGGTGCTAGCTCCATGTTTTTGTCTTGGGGCCTTGGTGGGTGCTAGCCCAACAAGAGTATCCATAGCCCAACAAGCACGAGCTTTGGGACGAGGCGAAGTGATTTAAACTGTGTAAAAAGGTGACCTTATTGAGTGGCTTAGGTCACCAATCCAGAACTAGCCCACCATGGGGAGTGATCCTCTTTGGGATCTAGATCTAGGGTGCGCCCTAGTGAGAAAGAGATTAAAGGAGCCAAAGAGGCGATGAAGCTTGAATGTGATGAGCGCATCAATGATCTGAAGATCAAACATGACGCTGAATTGGCTGGGAAGGACACGGTGATTATGCAGTTGAAGGACAAGGTTGCCTCTGGCGTTGAGAGGGAGATGGGGCTGAAGGTTGAAATCTCAGAAGCCAAGGGCGAGCTGGTTATTTTTTTTAAAAATGAGTTTGACCGTGCCAAAGAACAGGTCGCCTTTCTACATCCCGACATCGATCTCTCCTCTCTAGATTCTTTTACGGTTGTTCTAGATGGCGCCCTAGTGGACGAACCATAATCTTTCTGTTGTAATTTTTAATTTTGCTCTGAACTTAGTGAACTCTTTAAATTCATAATGATGCATTATTCGCTTTTGTTGTTTAGTCGTTCTTCTATTATTTAGCTTCAAATTTCTTCTTTTTTAATGGCGATGCTAAAAATGCCTCCTGGGCGATGAACATTACTTGTGCTTATTTCGCGACTTGTTAAAAATTGTCAAACCGTTTTATTCTCAACGTTATTGTTTTGTTGGGGCACCTTTTTGTGTGGACCCTTCTATTTTCGCGACGTCTTAAAGCTTTCTTTGGGGTTAAGGAATTAGGTTGCAACCCTCGTTGGGGTTAAGTGGCGATCTCATTTTAGCACACGACGTCTTAGAGCCCTTTTTAGGGTTAAGGAATTAGGTGGCAACCCTCGTTGGGGTTTGGGGATCTCTTTTTAACAAACGACGTCTTAGAGCCCTTTTTAGGGTTAAGGAATTAGGTGGCAACCCTCGCTGGGGTTTGGCGATCTCTTTTTAGCACACGACGTCTTAGAGCCCTTTTTAGGGTTAAGGAATTAGGTGGCAACCCTCGCTGGGGTTTGGCAATCTCTTTTTAGCACACGACGTCTTAGAGCCCTTTTTAGGGTTAAGGAATTAGGTGGTAACCCTCGCTGGGGTTTGGCGATCTCTTTTTAGCACACGACGTCTTAGAGCCCTTTTTAGGGTTAAGGAATTAGGTGGTAACCCTCGCTGGGGTTTGGCGATCTCTTTTTAGCACACGACGTCTTAGAGCCCTTTTTAGGGTTAAGGAATTAGGTGGCAACCCTCACTGGGGTTTGGCGATCTCTTTTTCTTGGCGTTGTTGATCTGTTGCGGGCGGTGTCTGCAATACAAAATAGATGATATAGATATAATTTAATAAGAAAGTGGGGTGCCTCATTAAAAACCTCCGCTACTGCGGGGGAAAAGAGTGCTCCCTGCTTTTTACATTAAACAAAAGGTACATGAAACTAAAACAAGATAACCAGTGGGACGGCTTCACGAGCTTCTGAGATCGCCCTTCGGATTGTCATGGCGAGTGTCTCTCTGTTGGCTGCAAAGTCTGGGATGTGGGCGATTTTGTGTAGTTCTTGAATTGAGTTCGCTCCATACGGTGGGCATGTCTCACTAGCTTTCTTTGTGAAACTACCATGACGCCAGGTTGGCGTGTTGACCGGCTTGAATCCTGGATCTACAGCTAGGCGATGACACACTTCGGCGGGGTTGACACTGAGCATATTTGTCTTCCACTATTGTTTAGGTTGAAAGCTGGGCGGCCTATTATGATGTTGTAAGAACAAGGCGAGTTGACCACTAAATATTTAACTCTTATGGTTTTGGCACTGTTACTCATTCGATCCTTGACGGACATTGATGAGGCTGGTGGATGATACTTTGCGGTGGCGACTTGCTGAAAACTGGTGCATCAATTTGCGTGTCATGTCTGGGTAGCTAATGATGGAAAAACGGGGTAGGTTCATATACCATCTGAGGGTTGCGTCTTTGAGTGTTCCTGCCAACAACTTGCACTTGAGCGAGTCAGCGGCGTCGATGATGGCCATTTGAGTGTTGAAAGCTGTCACATGTTCCACCAGGTCGCTCTTTCCATCGAAAGATGAAAGAGAGGGTGGCTTGAAGTTTTCTGGGACTGCGCGTTCCATACTTCGGCGGAAAGTGGTTGCGGATGTGGATCTATTGATTCGTCTTGTTGGGATTTGTTCCCTTCAGCGTGTTGTTGCTGGATTATCTCTATTGTCGGTTGCAGGGCTTCGTTGTGGTCGCGAAGCTGCTAAATCCGTTGTTGTAGAGCTTCCAAGGCCGCCGGGTCCGCCATCAGTGGTTGCGATGACGATTGTTTGAGTCGGTATAGAGGTTGGCGGTTAGAGATTAACGATTGGGCTCGTGAATCTCAGGGTTTGGATCGGTTCTTCGAACAAAAAACGGGTTGAACGTTTGATTAGAATCAGGGTTTATCAGGAAAAGGATGGATTTAGGGTTGAATCGCGGCGGATTCGGAGGTTTTCGGGTTGTTCTGAGAGATACGGTGGATTCACGGCGTTCTGGTAATGTTCAGAGGCCGCGAATCGACTGCTCTTGTTTCAGTGATGGTCGCTAGGTCAGTTTTACCGTAGCCCCATGGTGGGCGCCAAATGTACTGGTTGTGAGTACAATATAGGAAAACTAGGGTGAAATTCCTGGCAGGACCTGGTTCTGAACCGTAAAACAGAGTATGTAAACAATAGTTCAGAAGCATAAATATAAAAGACAGAAAGTAAAGGAACACAGTTGATTTGTTAATCCAGTTCGGTGACAAACACACCTACGTCTGGAGGCTACCAAGCCAGGTAGGAAATCCACTATAATAGTATCAATTCGAAGTCCTATGACACAGCCCCTGTTTCACAGCCCCTATGACAACAGCCCCTGTTTCACAGCCCCTTCTCACTTAATCACTACCCGTGCTATTTCTACCTAGGAACTCCTAGATATAAGACCCCTCTTACTTCCCTCAAACAATCACTGCCCCAGTGATTATCAGACTCTAAACAAAACAAAGATGGAGACACTCTCCTAAAAACTCAGTACGTCACTTTTGCTTAAAAGCTTTAAGTGATTACAACTCAATAAAACAACAACCAACTCTAAACACTTGAGTGGTGTACAAAAACAAAGCACTAAGCTTACAGACTCAAAACACTAAGTATGACTCTTTATAACTTCTGTTTTGATGTGTTTTTTCTTCAATAGCAGCGTCCTCCTTATATAGTCTTCAGCAGCACATAATTCTGAACAAAATAATCTTCAACAGATATTGTTCTAAAATTCTTTAGAAGCTCATAGAAGCAAATATATTTTAGAAATATATTTTCCAAAGATTGCTTTGAAAATATTTTCTTAAATAAAAGAAACAAATCTTCAATCAATATCTTCACACGAATTAATCTGCCTTCTAGAAACATCAGCTTGGATAAATCTTCAATCAAATCTTCGAAAGATACTGTGAGAGAATTAACAGAACCAAGGCACAAGAATGAACGCAGAAAACGTGCTTCTGAAATGCAGCTTCTGAAGGTCAACGAAAGTCAGCGTCTGAACAGTGCGTCTGAAGGTCAACGAAAGTCAGCGTCTGAACAATGCGTCTGAAGGTCAATGAAAGTCAGCGTCTGAACAGTGTGTCTGAAGTACTGTTCCAGCTTCTAAAGATCCAGCTTCTGACCCAGCTTCTGAAGACATACAATTGAGATATCAGCTTCTGAAGACGAACTGCTTGTACATTTGATTTTCGCAAAACATGTAGCCAACAACCAAATATCCAAAATAGGGTTTTCAGAGTCTGTTTAGGTCATGCCCTGGGAATGATCCCAAGGTTACTATTTGTAGCCTCAGTTTGGGCCTATTCGATCATGGTTTTGGGCCCAAATCGTATAGGGCCAAAACTATGACTAGGACGCCCTCATAGGCTGCTGAGGGCACCCCCAGAGGATCTCTTTTTAGGAAAGTTCCCTAAGGTTATATATGGCTGTCAGGTGGGCCTTGTGCCCTTCTGGAGGGTGCTCAGCCTGACTCTAAGGGTTCAAGCCCTTGTTTGTAGGGCCTAAAGGCCTAAATGGTAAGATCTACAGTCCAAATATTACTATTTATTGATTATATTTGTTAATTGTTTATTTTATGTGTGGTTGGTGGAGTAGTAGATTTTAAGTGATTGAGGGTATTTTAGTCATTTACAGGTGAGTGACATTTTGGTAATTATGTTAGAATTAGAAATTTGAAATTTAGAGAATAGTGGTGTAATAGTAAAATGGGAGATTTAAGTGAAGTAAAAGTGTAGAGAATTATTTATAAAAAATTGGATGTGACTAAGCTCATTAGTGTGAGTGACCCTAACCCATTATATTTAAAGAGAAGTGTGCGTGTTAGTGAAATTAGGTTAACTCATTTGAACCAAAATTCAAAGAGAGGCAAGAGAGAAAGAATAGAAGAGGCTTGGAGAGAAAGTTGGACGAGGGCTCTAGAGCACAAAGGGGAAAGAGGAATTCAACCTAGGAAAGCTTGGTAGAGTGAAGAATTGAGGTAAGGGGGAGATTATTTTCACCATATGGGTTTAATAAGCAATTGGGTAGTTGGGTGTTTTTACTTATGCTTAATCTCATGTTAATTGATTATGATTATGTGAAATTCGTGTCCTATTATTATGGTTAATTTGAGTATGTTAAAATTGGTGAATTCATGTTGTGTTTATGTCAAAATTCATGGTTAGTTATAGTGAATTGGTAACTTTGTGGATTTTGATGATTTTGATGACGAACATGATAATTGGATGATGATTATGGCTTATTAAGTTGATTTTGAGCATGGGTATGTGTTTGGGTTGTGAATTCATGAAGTTATGTTGAATAAGTTGTGATTTAAGTTGTTGTTGTTGTGTTTTGGTGAAAATGCTTAATTGGATGAAAATGATTAAGTTGTTGTTAAATTGCATAAGTTTTTGTTATGATGGTTGAAATAAGTGATTACCATTATGTAGAACACGATGAATAGTTCCAATGTCATGTGAGTGTGGGGAAATCTTAATTTTGCGACTCTTTGAGATATCTAATGCACGTGAATGGTTCCCAAACCCCTAAACTTGATTGATGAGTGTTTAAATATGGTGTATATGGTTGATTAACATGATGCATGATTAAAGATAACTTAGGATGGGAAAGATGTGAAATGAACTTGTGAATTTATCTTTAATTGAGCCGAGAGATGTATGTAAACATGTTAATTGATTATAGAGGTGTGAATGATGTTGAAACATGATTATATAGTGGTATAGTGAAAGGTTAACGAAACCTTGCTTGATTTAATCTTGGATTGTGAATTATGGGAATGATGACGAATGAAAGCATGTCGTTATGAGAGTTTAGTTATGTTGATGATTAAGCATGCTAAAATGTATTGAATTGAATTGGAGATGATAGTTGTGGCTTAATGAATTATAGTTGTGAATAAATGATGATGTGGTGATAACATGAATTGTGTTGATGTATTGATTTGATAATGCAAATGAAAGATGTGATAGTTGTGAAAGTTGCGGGATTTTAAGATCTCAATTTATAGTTGAGTGCATTGTCAAGTCCATGTGTGACATCCATGGATTCATGGTCTGTCGAAAGTTGGGTGATTTAGGATCACGATTTATAGTAGTGTGATTAAAGATCACGATTTATAGTTGCGTGATTTAAGATCACGATTTATAGTTGTGGGATCACTCAGTAACAGACCTTTGATATCCAAACCTTGGTACCACATATGTGTAGAGTCGTGTTAGGCGCATTGCATGCACATGAGTCGTGTTTGGCAATGTTTTGCTATGAACTTGTGCATTTTTGTGGTAAATGTTTAATTGATGATGTGTTGACGAGATGTGATTAACTTATAGTTGAGTTGATGATTAAATGTTGACGAAATGTGATTATCTTATAGTTGAGTTATTGATTAAATATTGATGAGATGTGATTATTTTATAGTTGATGAATATCTTATTGTGGAAAGTATACTATTAATGATTTGTGAATCTTGATTTATAAAGTTGATGAAAGTAAACTGTTAACGATTTACGAATGAGTTACGAATATGGTAAGATAGTAACCAGGCTTATTATGTGAAATGCTTATATGATGTTGATTGTCTGCCTGGAACTTACATGCGTTTATTGATCCTTTATGTTGAACGTATATCTTACCATCAAGTGGCTTTACCTACATCCTCGAGGTGTAGAGTTACAGGTTGAGGAGTAGATTGCTTGGTGAGTTTTGATGTGGATGACATCATGCCTACTCTTTTTATTCTTATGAGGATGTCTAGATTAGGTGCTCTGATCTAGGAATTTTGGGGTCATTATTCTACTTGTTGGATTATTGATGTTATTGGATCTATATGATCAACTGAGGATATTTTGTTTATGTTAAGATTTTTATGTTGTGACCCGAGATGATATTTGTTGAGATGATTATTCCGCTGTGATCTGAGTGTATATATTTGATGAAATTTTTATTATGAGAATTTAATATGAGATGTTTGATGATTTATAATACCTCGATTTATTGAATTGCGTGATTTATTATTTAAATAATAGTCTCGGGGATCGGGGTCTTATATAGTGGTATCAGAGCAGGTCAGTCTAGTCCGGGCCAACACTTGATTATTGTCCTGTTGTATGCGACATGTGTGGAGATTACTGTCGATGCTTTTCTTTCCTAATTAGGTGGTGCTTGTTGTATAGTGAGAGATGGCCGGACATAACGATGCAGTGATTGCGAATGAGATGGCTCAGATGGCTCAGGCATTGGCACAAGCGAATGCGGCGGCTCATGGGCAGCATCAGCAGATGAGTGGAGCAGACGAGTTGCATCTAGATCGTTTCATGAGGAACCATCCCCCGACGTTCAACGGGAGGTATGATGCGGAGGGTGCGCAGATCTGGTTGTAGGGTATAGAGAGTATTTTCAGAGCGATGGTGACGACGGATGATCAGAAGGTTCGGTTGGCGACCCATATGCTAGCAGAGGAAGCTGAGTACTGGTGGATGAACACCCGTCAGAAGTTGGAGGCTGGAGAAGCTGCTGTCACTTGGGAAGCTTTCAAGGATGCATTTTTGATGAAGTTTTTTCCTTCAGACATGAGAAGTAAGAAGGAGATTGAGTTCTTAGAGCTGAAGCAGGGGAACATGTTGGTGGCTGACTATGCGGCAAAGTTTGAGGAGTTGTCTTGCTTTTGACTGCATTACAATGTGGTAGGAGCTGAAGCATCGAAGTGCATTAAGTTCAAGAGTGGCTTGCGACCTGAGATTAAGCAGTTTATCAGTTTCAATGAGATTCGGGATTTCCCTTTGTTGGTGAACAAGTGTCGGATCTTTGATGAAGATTGCAAAGCGAGGGATAGCTACTACAAGAGTCTTGGTGATAAGAAAGGAAAGGGGAATGATCGTGGGAAGCCTTATGGGAAGCAAGCTGATAAGGGAAATAAGGTGTCTGGTGGTGGTTCGAACCCAAGTGGGGGAGAACTAAAGTGCTACAAGTGTGGAGGAATTGGGCACCGTTTTGTGGATTGTAAGAATCCTAGATTGAGATGTTTCAAGTGTGGCACGGATAGGCATTGTTCTTTCGTGTGCAAGGCTAAAAAGTGGTTTGCTTTAACTGTGGTGAAGCGGGGCATATTAGCATGAAGTGTTCGAAGCCGAAGAAGGTGAAGTCTGATGGTAAGGTGTTTGCTCTGAATGCGGAGGAGGTCCCGAAGCAGGATAACTTGATTCGAGGTATTTGCTTTGTTAACAACACTCATTTGATTGCTATCATTGATACTGGTGTGACACTTTTGTTTATTTCTGTTGATTGCGCTAAGCGTTTGAATCTTGTTATGTCTCCTATGTTGAGAGGAATGGTCATTGATACACCAGTTAATGGCTCAGTGACCACTTCCTTGGTTTGTGTGTAGTGTCCTTTGAATTTTGGTGATGTATATTTTAAGATGGATTTAGTTTGTTTGCCTTTGGCTCACATGGACGTTATTTTTGGTATGGATTGGTTGTTGGCTTTTGGTGTTAACATTAATTGTTTAACCAATATTGTAACTTTCTCTATGATCAATTTCTTGATCTCTCATCTATGTTTTCTCTTATTATGGGTAATGATGTTATTGGTAGTAAACTGGTGAAACAGGTGATGAATTCTGCTATAGGTCATACCATGTGGAGCATTTGGATGGAAAGAAACAACAGATACTTTTATAACAAGCAAAGTTCCATGAGCACTCTTTTCAATAACATTCTTGCAGAAGTTAAGATCAGTTTTGAACTTGATATTATCAAAGGCTCTTCTGCAATGCAAGATTTCAAAATAGCCAGACTTTTTGGTATTCCTTTAAAGGCTAGAAGGATCACTCCCATCCAAGATGTTTCCTGGACCCCCTGTAATAACCCGATTTTTAGTATTAGATTTATTTAATGTACTGGTTGTGAGTACAATATAGGAAAACTAGGGTTTTCAGAGTCTGTTTAGGTCATGCCCTGGGAATGATCCCAAGGTTACTATTTATAGCCTCGATTTGGGCCTATCCGATCATGGTTTTGGGCCCAAATCGTATAGGGCCAAAATTATGACTAGGACGCCCTCATAGGCTGTTGAGGGCGCCCCCAGAGGATCTCTTTTTAGGAAAGTTCCCTAAGGTTATATATGGATGTCAGGTGGGCCTTGTGCCCTTCTGGAGGGCGCTCAGCCTGACTCTAAGGGTTCAAGCCCTTGTTTGTAGGGCCTAAAGGCCTAAATGGTAAGATCTACAGTCCACAGCCCAACAAGCACGAGCTTTGGAACAAGGCGAAGTGATTAAATTGTTGCCGGGGAATTTGTCTATGACTTCTTGCCCAGCAAGTGAGACTTACTGGTTGTGAAATTATGTGAAAAATTTTGAATTACGGAGTGTATGAAATATTAGAAGTTTTGTGGGTGCTAGCCCAACATGGGTGCTTTTTGTGGGTGCTAGCCCAATATGGGCGCTAGCCCAACATGGGTGCTAGCTCCATGTTTTTGTCTTGGGGCCTTGGTGGGTGCTAGCCCAACAAGAGTATCCATAGCCCAACAAGCACGAGCTTTGGGACGAGGCGAAGTGATTTAAACTGTGTAAAAAGGTGACCTTATTGAGTGGCTTAGGTCACCAATCCAGAACTAGCCCACCATGGGGAGTGATCCTCTTTGGGATCTAGATCTAGGGTGCGCCCTAGTGAGAAAGAGATTAAAGGAGCCAAAGAGGCGATGAAGCTTGAATGTGATGAGCGCATCAATGATCTGAAGATCAAACATGACGCTGAATTGGCTGGGAAGGACACGGTGATTATGCAGTTGAAGGACAAGGTTGCCTCTGGCGTTGAGAGGGAGATGGGGCTGAAGGTTGAAATCTCAGAAGCCAAGGGCGAGCTGGTTATTTTTTTTAAAAATGAGTTTGACCGTGCCAAAGAACAGGTCGCCTTTCTACATCCCGACATCGATCTCTCCTCTCTAGATTCTTTTACGGTTGTTCTAGATGGCGCCCTAGTGGACGAACCATAATCTTTCTGTTGTAATTTTTAATTTTGCTCTGAACTTAGTGAACTCTTTAAATTCATAATGATGCATTATTCGCTTTTGTTGTTTAGTCGTTCTTCTATTATTTAGCTTCAAATTTCTTCTTTTTTAATGGCGATGCTAAAAATGCCTCCTGGGCGATGAACATTACTTGTGCTTATTTCGCGACTTGTTAAAAATTGTCAAACCGTTTTATTCTCAACGTTATTGTTTTGTTGGGGCACCTTTTTGTGTGGACCCTTCTATTTTCGCGACGTCTTAAAGCTTTCTTTGGGGTTAAGGAATTAGGTTGCAACCCTCGTTGGGGTTAAGTGGCGATCTCATTTTAGCACACGACGTCTTAGAGCCCTTTTTAGGGTTAAGGAATTAGGTGGCAACCCTCGTTGGGGTTTGGGGATCTCTTTTTAACAAACGACGTCTTAGAGCCCTTTTTAGGGTTAAGGAATTAGGTGGCAACCCTCGCTGGGGTTTGGCGATCTCTTTTTAGCACACGACGTCTTAGAGCCCTTTTTAGGGTTAAGGAATTAGGTGGCAACCCTCGCTGGGGTTTGGCAATCTCTTTTTAGCACACGACGTCTTAGAGCCCTTTTTAGGGTTAAGGAATTAGGTGGTAACCCTCGCTGGGGTTTGGCGATCTCTTTTTAGCACACGACGTCTTAGAGCCCTTTTTAGGGTTAAGGAATTAGGTGGTAACCCTCGCTGGGGTTTGGCGATCTCTTTTTAGCACACGACGTCTTAGAGCCCTTTTTAGGGTTAAGGAATTAGGTGGCAACCCTCGCTGGGGTTTGGCGATCTCTTTTTCTTGGCGTTGTTGATCTGTTGCGGGCGGTGTCTGCAATACAAAATAGATGATATAGATATAATTTAATAAGAAAGTGGGGTGCCTCATTAAAAACCTCCGCTACTGCGGGGGAAAAGAGTGCTCCCTACTTTTTACATTAAACAAAAGGTACATGAAACTAAAACAAGATAACCAGTGGGACGGCTTCACGAGCTTCTGAGATCGCCCTTCGGATTGTCATGGCGAGTGTCTCTCTGTTGGCTGCAAAGTCTGGGATGTGGGCGATTTTGTGTAGTTCTTGAATTGAGTTCGCTCCATACGGTGGGCATGTCTCACTAGCTTTCTTTGTGAAACTACCATGACGCCAGGTTGGCGTGTTGACCGGCTTGAATCCTGGATCTACAGCTAGGCGATGACACACTTCGGCGGGGTTGACACTGAGCATATTTGTCTTCCACTATTGTTTAGGTTGAAAGCTGGGCGGCCTATTATGATGTTGTAAGAACAAGGCGAGTTGACCACTAAATATTTAACTCTTATGGTTTTGGCACTGTTACTCATTCGATCCTTGACGGACATTGATGAGGCTGGTGGATGATACTTTGCGGTGGCGACTTGCTGAAAACTGGTGCGTCAATTTGCGTGTCATGTCTGGGTAGCTAATGATGGAAAAACGGGGTAGGTTCATATACCATCTGAGGGTTGCGTCTTTGAGTGTTCCTGCCAACAACTTGCACTTGAGCGAGTCAGCGGCGTCGATGATGGCCATTTGAGTGTTGAAAGCTGTCACATGTTCCACCAGGTCGCTCTTTCCATCGAAAGATGAAAGAGAGGGTGGCTTGAAGTTTTCTGGGACTGCGCGTTCCATACTTCGGCGGAAAGTGGTTGCGGATGTGGATCTATTGATTCGTCTTGTTGGGATTTGTTCCCTTCAGCGTGTTGTTGCTGGATTATCTCTATTGTCGGTTGCAGGGCTTCGTTGTGGTCGCGAAGCTGCTAAATCCGTTGTTGTAGAGCTTCCAAGGCCGCCGGGTCCGCCATCAGTGGTTGCGATGACGATTGTTTGAGTCGGTATAGAGGTTGGCGGTTAGAGATTAACGATTGGGCTCGTGAATCTCAGGGTTTGGATCGGTTCTTCGAACAAAAAACGGGTTGAACGTTTGATTAGAATCAGGGTTTATCAGGAAAAGGATGGATTTAGGGTTGAATCGCGGCGGATTCGGAGGTTTTCGGGTTGTTCTGAGAGATACGGTGGATTCACGGCGTTCTGGTAATGTTCAGAGGCCGCGAATCGACTGCTCTTGTTTCAGTGATGGTCGCTAGGTCAGTTTTACCGTAGCCCCATGGTGGGCGCCAAATGTACTGGCTGTGAGTACAATATAGGAAAACTAGGGTGAAATTCCTGGCAGGACCTGGTTCTGAACCGTAAAACAGAGTATGTAAACAATAGTTCAGAAGCATAAATATAAAAGACAGAAAGTAAAGGAACACAGTTGATTTGTTAATCCAGTTCGGTGACAAACACACCTACGTCTGGAGGCTACCAAGCCAGGTAGGAAATCCACTATAATAGTATCAATTCGAAGTCCTATGACACAGCCCCTGTTTCATAGCCCCTATGACAACAGCCCCTGTTTCACAGCCCCTTCTCACTTAATCACTACCCGTGCTATTTCTACCTAGGAACTCCTAGATATAAGACCCCTCTTACTTCCCTCAAACAATCACTGCCCCAGTGATTATCAGACTCTAAACAAAACAAAGATGGAGACACTCTCCTAAAAACTCAGTACGTCACTTTTGCTTAAAAGCTTTAAGTGATTACAACTCAATAAAACAACAACCAACTCTAAACACTTGAGTGGTGTACAAAAACAAAGCACTAAGCTTACAGACTCAAAACACTAAGTATGACTCTTTATAACTTCTGTTTTGATGTGTTTTTTCTTCAATAGCAGCGTCCTCCTTATATAGTCTTCAGCAGCACATAATTCTGAACAAAATAATCTTCAACAGATATTGTTCTAAAATTCTTTAGAAGCTCATAGAAGCAAATATATTTTAGAAATATATTTTCCAAAGATTGCTTTGAAAATATTTTCTTAAATAAAAGAAACAAATCTTCAATCAATATCTTCACACGAATTAATCTGCCTTCTAGAAACATCAGCTTGGATAAATCTTCAATCAAATCTTCGAAAGATACTGTGAGAGAATTAACAGAACCAAGGCACAAGAATGAACGCAGAAAACGTGCTTCTGAAATGCAGCTTCTGAAGGTCAACGAAAGTCAGCGTCTGAACAGTGCGTCTGAAGGTCAACGAAAGTCAGCGTCTGAACAATGCGTCTGAAGGTCAATGAAAGTCAGCGTCTGAACAGTGTGTCTGAAGTACTGTTCCAGCTTCTAAAGATCCAGCTTCTGACCCAGCTTCTGAAGACATACAATTGAGATATCAGCTTCTGAAGACGAACTGCTTGTACATTTGATTTTCGCAAAACATGTAGCCAACAACCAAATATCCAAAATAGGGTTTTCAGAGTCTGTTTAGGTCATGCCCTGGGAATGATCCCAAGGTTACTATTTGTAGCCTCAGTTTGGGCCTATTCGATCATGGTTTTGGGCCCAAATCGTATAGGGCCAAAACTATGACTAGGACGCCCTCATAGGCTGCTGAGGGCACCCCCAGAGGATCTCTTTTTAGGAAAGTTCCCTAAGGTTATATATGGCTGTCAGGTGGGCCTTGTGCCCTTCTGGAGGGTGCTCAGCCTGACTCTAAGGGTTCAAGCCCTTGTTTGTAGGGCCTAAAGGCCTAAATGGTAAGATCTACAGTCCAAATATTACTATTGATTGATTATATTTGTTAATTGTTTATTTTATGTGTGGTTGGTGGAGTAGTAGATTTTAAGTGATTGAGGGTATTTTAGTCATTTACAGGTGAGTGACATTTTGGTAATTATGTTAGAATTAGAAATTTGAAATTTAGAGAATAGTGGTGTAATAGTAAAATGGGAGATTTAAGTGAAGTAAAAGTGTAGAGAATTATTTATAAAAAATTGGATGTGACTAAGCTCATTAGTGTGAGTGACCCTAACCCATTATATTTAAAGAGAAGTGTGCGTGTTAGTGAAATTAGGTTAACTCATTTGAACCAAAATTCAAAGAGAGGCAAGAGAGAAAGAATAGAAGAGGCTTGGAGAGAAAGTTGGACGAGGGCTCTAGAGCACAAAGGGGAAAGAGGAATTCAACCTAGGAAAGCTTGGTAGAGTGAAGAATTGAGGTAAGGGGGAGATTATTTTCACCATATGGGTTTAATAAGCAATTGGGTAGTTGGGTGTTTTTACTTATGCTTAATCTCATGTTAATTGATTATGATTATGTGAAATTCGTGTCCTATTATTATGGTTAATTTGAGTATGTTAAAATTGGTGAATTCATGTTGTGTTTATGTCAAAATTCATGGTTAGTTATAGTGAATTGGTAACTTTGTGGATTTTGATGATTTTGATGACGAACATGATAATTGGATGATGATTATGGCTTATTAAGTTGATTTTGAGCATGGGTATGTGTTTGGGTTGTGAATTCATGAAGTTATGTTGAATAAGTTGTGATTTAAGTTGTTGTTGTTGTGTTTTGGTGAAAATGCTTAATTGGATGAAAATGATTAAGTTGTTGTTAAATTGCATAAGTTTTTGTTATGATGGTTGAAATAAGTGATTACCATTATGTAGAACACGATGAATAGTTCCAATGTCATGTGAGTGTGGGGAAATCTTAATTTTGCGACTCTTTGAGATATCTAATGCACGTGAATGGTTCCCAAACCCCTAAACTTGATTGATGAGTGTTTAAATATGGTGTATATGGTTGATTAACATGATGCATGATTAAAGATAACTTAGGATGGGAAAGATGTGAAATGAACTTGTGAATTTATCTTTAATTGAGCCGAGAGATGTATGTAAACATGTTAATTGATTATAGAGGTGTGAATGATGTTGAAACATGATTATATAGTGGTATAGTGAAAGGTTAACGAAACCTTGCTTGATTTAATCTTGGATTGTGAATTATGGGAATGATGACGAATGAAAGCATGTCGTTATGAGAGTTTAGTTATGTTGATGATTAAGCATGCTAAAATGTATTGAATTGAATTGGAGATGATAGTTGTGGCTTAATGAATTATAGTTGTGAATAAATGATGATGTGGTGATAACATGAATTGTGTTGATGTATTGATTTGATAATGCAAATGAAAGATGTGATAGTTGTGAAAGTTGCGGGATTTTAAGATCTCAATTTATAGTTGAGTGCATTGTCAAGTCCATGTGTGACATCCATGGATTCATGGTCTGTCGAAAGTTGGGTGATTTAGGATCACGATTTATAGTAGTGTGATTAAAGATCACGATTTATAGTTGCGTGATTTAAGATCACGATTTATAGTTGTGGGATCACTCAGTAACAGACCTTTGATATCCAAACCTTGGTACCACATATGTGTAGAGTCGTGTTAGGCGCATTGCATGCACATGAGTCGTGTTTGGCAATGTTTTGCTATGAACTTGTGCATTTTTGTGGTAAATGTTTAATTGATGATGTGTTGACGAGATGTGATTAACTTATAGTTGAGTTGATGATTAAATGTTGACGAAATGTGATTATCTTATAGTTGAGTTATTGATTAAATATTGATGAGATGTGATTATTTTATAGTTGATGAATATCTTATTGTGGAAAGTATACTATTAATGATTTGTGAATCTTGATTTATAAAGTTGATGAAAGTAAACTGTTAACGATTTACGAATGAGTTACGAATATGGTAAGATAGTAACCAGGCTTATTATGTGAAATGCTTATATGATGTTGATTGTCTGCCTGGAACTTACATGCGTTTATTGATCCTTTATGTTGAACGTATATCTTACCATCAAGTGGCTTTACCTACATCCTCGAGGTGTAGAGTTACAGGTTGAGGAGTAGATTGCTTGGTGAGTTTTGATGTGGATGACATCATGCCTACTCTTTTTATTCTTATGAGGATGTCTAGATTAGGTGCTCTGATCTAGGAATTTTGGGGTTGCATTATTCTACTTGTTGGATTATTGATGTTATTGGATCTATATGATCAACTGAGGATATTTTGTTTATGTTAAGATTTTTATGTTGTGACCCGAGATGATATTTGTTGAGATGATTATTCCGCTGTGATCTGAGTGTATATATTTGATGAAATTTTTATTATGAGAATTTAATATGAGATGTTTGATGATTTATAATACCTCGATTTATTGAATTGCGTGATTTATTATTTAAATAATAGTCTCGGGGATCGGGGTCTTATATAGTGGTATCAGAGCAGGTCAGTCTAGTCCGGGCCAACACTTGATTATTGTCCTGTTGTATGCGACATGTGTGGAGATTACTGTCGATGCTTTTCTTTCCTAATTAGGTGGTGCTTGTTGTATAGTGAGAGATGGCCGGACATAACGATGCAGTGATTGCGAATGAGATGGCTCAGATGGCTCAGATGGCTCAGGCATTGGCACAAGCGAATGCGGCGGCTCATGGGCAGCATCAGCAGATGAGTGGAGCAGACGAGTTGCATCTAGATCGTTTCATGAGGAACCATCCCCCGACGTTCAACGGGAGGTATGATCCGGAGGGTGCGCAGATCTGGTTGTAGGGTATCGAGAGGATTTTCAGAGCGATGGTGACGACGGATGATCAGAAGGTTTGGTTGGCGACCCATATGCTAGCAGAGGAAGCTGAGTACTGGTGGATGAACACCCGTCAGAAGTTGGAGGCTGGAGAAGCTGCTGTCACTTGGGAAGCTTTCAAGGATGCATTTTTGATGAAGTTTTTTCCTTCAGACATGAGAAGTAAGAAGGAGATTGAGTTCTTAGAGCTGAAGCAGGGGAACATGTTGGTGGCTGACTATGCGGCAAAGTTTGAGGAGTTGTCTTGCTTTTGACTGCATTACAATGTGGTAGGAGCTGAAGCATCGAAGTGCATTAAGTTCAAGAGTGGCTTGCGACCTGAGATTAAGCAGTTTATCAGTTTCAATGAGATTCGGGATTTCCCTTTGTTGGTGAACAAGTGTCGGATCTTTGATGAAGATTGCAAAGCGAGGGATAGCTACTACAAGAGTCTTGGTGATAAGAAAGGAAAGGGGAATGATCGTGGGAAGCCTTATGGGAAGCAAGCTGATAAGGGAAATAAGGTGTCTGGTGGTGGTTCGAACCCAAGTGGGGGAGAACTAAAGTGCTACAAGTGTGGAGGAATTGGGCACCGTTTTGTGGATTGTAAGAATCCTAGATTGAGATGTTTCAAGTGTGGCACGGATAGGCATTGTTCTTTCGTGTGCAAGGCTAAAAAGTGGTTTGCTTTAACTGTGGTGAAGCGGGGCATATTAGCATGAAGTGTTCGAAGCCGAAGAAGGTGAAGTCTGATGGTAAGGTGTTTGCTCTGAATGCGGAGGAGGTCCCGAAGCAGGATAACTTGATTCGAGGTATTTGCTTTGTTAACAACACTCATTTGATTGCTATCATTGATACTGGTGTGACACTTTTGTTTATTTCTGTTGATTGCGCTAAGCGTTTGAATCTTGTTATGTCTCCTATGTTGAGAGGAATGGTCATTGATACACCAGTTAATGGCTCAGTGACCACTTCCTTGGTTTGTGTGTAGTGTCCTTTGAATTTTGGTGATGTATATTTTAAGATGGATTTAGTTTGTTTGCCTTTGGCTCACATGGACGTTATTTTTGGTATGGATTGGTTGTTGGCTTTTGGTGTTAACATTAATTGTTTAACCAATATTGTAACTTTCTCTAATCCGGTGGAATGTGTTGAGGGTAAGTTTTTGAGTGCAAGTCAAGTGGAGGCATCATTAGATGGTGAGGCTCAGTTGTTTCTGATATTCGCTTCTTTGAAGGTGGAAAGTGAGAAAGCAGGTAATAGTATACCGGTGGGAATGAATTTCTTGATGTGTTTCCGGACGACATTTCTGATGTACCGCCTAAGAGAGAAGTGGAGTTTGGAATTGAATTAGTTCCTGGAACTAGTCCTGTGTTGATGGCGCCATATAAGATGTTTGTATCTGAGTTGAAGAAGAAGTTGGAAGAGTTGTTGGAGAAGAAGTTCATCTAGCCGAGCGTTTCGCCGTGGGGAGCGCCCATGTTGTTGGTTAAGAAGAAGGATGGTAGTATGAGGTTGTGTGTGGATTATCGGCAGTTGAACAAGGTGACCATTAAGAACAAATATCCTTTTCCTAGGATAGATGATCTGATGGATCAGTTGGTTGGTGCTCAGGTGTTTAGCGAGATTGATTTGAGGTCAGGATATCTTCGGATTCAGGTTAAGGCAGAAGATATACCGAAGACTGCTTTCCGAACTAGGTATGGTCACTATGAGTATTTTGTGATGCCATTTGTTGTGTCTAATTCGCCAGGTGTATTCATGGAGTACATGAATAGGATCTTCCATCCTTATTTCGATCAGTTTGTGGTGGTGTTTGTAGTACCCCAATTTTGTCCTAAGCCTTTTAAAACAAAAAAATCAAAAAAATCAAAGAGAGGGAAAAAGTCAAAGTCAACCAAAGTCAACAAAAAAGTCAACATTTCAAAAATGATGACTTCGCACTGCGAAGGTCACTTCGCACTGCGAAGTCTGCGATTTTTCTGCAGATTTTTGGTTTCTTTGATTTAATTCCAGATTTTGTTGCACATCATTTGCATATTTATTTTAATCAGCATTCATGGCTATTTGGGCCAAGCAAAACCAGAAATGAGAGACTTGCCATTAATGCAAAGGTAGGAAGCTTTTTCTTCCAACCTAGCATGTGACAAGCAAGTGGGCTTGCCCTTGGGCAGCTCTTGTCCCCCCCAAGTGACCTGTTAACCACCCCAAGGTTGCCAGCCACCTGCTTAAAGTCTTTCTTCCTGCTTGCTCCCCAAAACCAGTCAAACCCAGCTGGATTTTTCTCTTGAAAAAGTCATGAGTGCCTACCCTATTTTGGCAGCAACTTTTCACCCCTCACACCAGCCATAGGTAGCCTTTTGCATCCCCAAATCTCTGCACATCACAGTGCACGTTTTTATTGATTAACCATTGAGATTGCAAGGATTGATCCCCAAGCTTGGCCAATTGCAATCCAGCCATGTTCATCATCATTCCTATCCTAAGACTTTTGATTTTGTGGCTGAAATCAGTCAAAGACTTAACCCTTGGCACAAGGCAAAGTTGCCTCTATCCATTAGCATTAAATGCAAAGCCAAATAGCCTGAATTTAGCCCACAAATCAGCTAGGATCTAGAGATTTTTCATCATTACATGAGATTGCATTTTGGCCTATAAATAGAGATGCAAGGCAAGAGGAAATGCAGCATTAGAGAAGCATTGCATAGCATAAGATAGAGCAGAAAATACAGCATTCAAAGAGCAAAGAAACACTACTCAAACAACCAGAAAAAACCAATCAAACACAAAGCCTTGCACAAAATTCAAAACCATCACCAATATTCAAAACCTTTGCAAGAACATCCAATCAATTCAAATCCACTGCAGCTGGAGCTTTGCTAAGGATTTCTGTAAGTTTCTAAGTCTTTGTATTGCATTTTCATTTGTGCTTGCATAGCAATTTTGGTCCAAAACCATTTTGTTCTAAAAAACCCCTTTTGAATTTCAAAGAAATCCCAAGGTTTTCAAAACATCAAAACTGGTTTGTCCAGCCTTTTTCATCCCAAAAACTCAAATCTTTTCACTCACCTAAAAGGTCCTGAGTGTGTTCAGAAGTTGTTTCTGAACAAAAGTTCAGAAACAGCTTCTGAACTCAAAAATTCGCATTGTTCGCAGTGTGAAGTCATGGTCGCAAAGCGACCATGACAGAACTCAGAATCTGAGTTTAGGTGCCCAAATGGCCAATTTTTGAGGTTCTAGCCCAAGAGCTCAGAACCTAGGAGGTTTAAAACTCATTTTATCCAAACAATGTCAAGGATTTTGCATAATATTGGAAAATTCGCAAGTTCGGGTAACACTTTGTGGGTAACTTGCAAAACAAGTTATGTCCCCAAACCTTCAAAACAGCTTGAACAAATGAGCTATGTTCATCATTTCAATTAAAACTTGAACAATAAACATTGTTCATGATTTTCAAAACCCAAGCGTGAACATACGCCAAATTTGTTCGCTTTTCAAAACCGTTCGCAAAACGAGCCGAAATTGTGCGTTTTCTAACAAAATTGCTAAAATCTTTCCATTTTGGGTTTCAAACCAAATGTTTTGATAAACCTTGGGATTTCAAAGAAATTCAACCAAAAACTTGAATGAAAAAGGGATGGTGTGACGTATGTCTCTCCATTGCCCCGATTGTACGAATGCGTGACGTATGTCTCGTCGTTCGGACAATCGTCATTCCATTTTTTAAGCCTATCCAACCATAACCAAACCTAATCTTGGCCCCTTGTGGTCAATCCGAACCTTTTGGTCCCCCGTGGCCACTAGATTCAATCCCTCGACTCGTTTGAGTCACTCGGTCAATGTTCGACTCGTCAGAGTCCATTGTACCCGTTCTTGATCCCATTGGATCAATCGAACAATTCCCCGACTCGTTGGAGTCCCCTCGGTCAATGATTGACTCGATTGAGTCCATTGTACCTCTTTTGGTCCCATAGCGACCAATTCGAACCCTTTTTAACCCAACGGACATGCCTTTTAACATTCTAACGCGATTCGTAAACAAACGCTTAATAAGTCTCCCAAGCGCGAGCATACAAGCTATACGCTTAATAAGTCTCCCGAGCGCGAGCATACAAGCTACGTTGAATCGCAAGAATTCGGTTAAAACATCGTCCATTTAAAATTAACCAACACATGTACGTTTTTCTACCAAAGAACTACGTACGCTTTGAATTCTACGACTACCGGGAGATACGTAGGAGCAAGATCGACATCTTGTCAAGCACAATAATAAAAACTTTCTTTTTTCCCTTTCGTTTGTTTTCATCTCTTTTTTCCCCCTTTTTATATTTTGACATAGACAAGCATGCGCGCAAAACATTTAAAAACAATTTAAGCTTTAGCCAAATAGAAGGTTCCCGTTGAGTACAACGGACGTGAGGGGTGCTAATACCTTCCCCTTGCGTAACCGACTCCCGAACCCGACAATGGTTGCGATGACCAGTCCTTTTCCTCATCGTCAAGGGTTTTATTATCGTTTCCCTTAAAACAAAAAACTTAAGGGTTTATCAACGTTCCCTTTAGACAAAAACTTTGGTGGCGACTTCACAAGGCCCTCCGAGCGTTCGCGGACGTCCTCGGAGGATTGCGCGTTTTTTAAAAAAAACGAGGTGCGCACAGCTGGTGACTTCACTGGGGAATGGCGACTTCACTGGGGACGCTTTTCCCACTAGCGAGTCAAGCCTAACCTATTTGGCTTTTTAAGCCAATTGTTTTTATTTTCTTTGCGCGCCATGCTTTTATTTTATTTATCCATTTCATATCTATGCTTTATGTTTATATTTACTTTATTTTGCTTTATATTCATATCATATATATATCAAATGCGGGGGTTACTTGAGTGATGTTACTCCACATTGTTCGGGTTAATGCCGGACGTGTGAGGCTCTCTACCCGAGCTTGAGAAAAAAACTAAGTTAGAAGGAGGTTGTGTGCGGAAGCCCGCGTTGACGTATGTCCGTGAGGTAGGATGCCCAACCCCGCTTAGAGGAGATTTTCACGTGGAATTAATTGAAGTCATGTCGACGTATGTCCATAGACAACCCTAATTCCATGTGAGATCTATGACTCTAGGGACCTCTTCTTAGGAAATTTCACCTTTTAGAGCCTACATGTGAGGATGGGGGGAAGTTCCGAACCTTCATAAACCAAACCCTTGCATATCATTTACATTCATGAAAGTAATTTTCGCATCATTTTGCTTTATAGGAGTTTAAAAAGAACAACCAAATATTAGCAAAAAGAAATATGGATTCCGGGAACAAAAATACGCTCGCCTTCAAGATTAAAGCTCCTAGGGTGGAAAGTTTATTAGCTCTAAGTAAGAGGCTCTCTTCGGTCAACAAGAGTATTTTCGAGGCAAGCTATGGGCTAATCCTTGATCTCCTACCCGTGAGAATAGATTCAACGGCCTTAACCACTTTGGCGCAATTCTTCGACCCACCGCTACGGTGCTTCACATTTCAAGACTTCCAACTAGCGCCGACTTTGGAAGAGTTTGAGAAGATTTTGGGTTGTAGCATGAAGGGTCATGAACTTTATCTCGGTCCGGGAAAAGATCCCACATTAGAAGCCATCGCCGAATCCTTATACCTTGGCACCCAAGAAGTAATCCCTATGGAGATCCAGAAGTTTATGAAGTTCTGCAAGGACACCATAGATTTCTATAGGGAGGAGATGAGCAAAGCCGAGAAGCAAGCGGCTATTTGATTTGTAATAGCATTAGTTACACTTTGTAAACAAATGTTATTTAATCAAATATATTTTGAAGCATAATCAATTTCCCGGTCTTTAATATTTCGAATTGCTAATATTAATTGTGCACCTTTAAATTCCTCCATAAAGCAAAAAAAAACGCATATTTTGCATACTCATCGCATACATACATCCACACGCATCTTCATGCATTTTTTCAAAAAAAAAAAACTCATTCATTTCCCTAAAAACAGTTCAAAGCAATCATAGCCCGAAAACCCCGAAAGCCCTCGGTCCAAGAACCAGATCTCCAACACTCGTACGGAACACGAGCTAATAAACAAAGGATCATGGACAATTTGGAACAAACTCAAGCGGCTTTGAGAGATGAGGTTGATGGAATGAAGGGGAAGATGGATCAGATGCTAGAGTTAATGCAAGTTCTATCGGCACGAGAGAATAATCCTCGCCCAGCAACGGATGCATCCAATGTGCAATGGCCTCTTTACGGTTTACCTCCAGGATATACCCCGCCATTTGAAAATGAGGGCCATGGACCACCTCCACCACCGCTCACAATCCCCGTAAGGAACGAAGAGCGTCGTCCTCAAGGAACTTCCACTACTCAGCATGAGGTGATTTCCCATGATGTGGAAAATAATCAGCCAAGACAGTCTGCTCCCGACACCACCCACCAAGACAATGATACCACCCAAATGTATCGAGTTTTGGAAGAAAGGTTGAAAGCTGCCGAAGGATTCAGTTCATACGGCGCCCACAACGCTTTGGATATGTGCCTAGTGCCCGACGTGGTAATCCCTCCGAAGTTCAAAGCACCGGACTTCGAAAAGTACAAGGGAATACAATGCCCTCGGAACCATCTACGGATGTTCTGTAGGAAGATGGCAGCTTACGCAATGAACGAGAAACTCATGGTGCATGTGTTTCAAGATAGTTTAGGCGGAGCGTCCTTGGATTGGTACATGCAGCTTGAGCGTACCCATGTCCAAACTTGGAAGGATCTAGCCGATGCCTTCCTAAAGCAATACAAATATAATTTGAACATGGCTCCAAATAGGATGCAACTACAAAACCTCCTGCAAAGAAGCAATGAGTCCTTCAAGGAGTACGCTCAGCGGTGGAGAGAATTAGCTTCTCGTGTACAACCACCACTATTGGAAAGGGAGCTTGTCGACACCTTTATGGGCACACTTCAAGGCCCATATTATGACAAGATAATGGGAAGCACATCTGCCGGATTTTCCGATCTAGTTATGGTTGGTGAAAGAATAGAGGACGGAGTAAAGAGGGGAAAGATCCAAGGCCCTCTAGAAGCTCAAAGTGGAGCTAGGAGACCCCCCAGCAACTTTCACAAAAAGAAAGAGGGGGAGACGAATGCTGTTCTAGTGGGACCATCTTGCCCACCATCAAATCAAATGCCTCACTACCACTATCCTTATGTGGCAGCAGCAACGGCTCAAGGGCGTTACTCACCTCAAGTAATTCCCGCAACTCCACCTCGACAACCAGTAGTGTTGCCTCAACAAAATCAACAGCAGCAACAACAAGGCGGGTACCCATCAAGGAACCAAGCGGGCCCAAGGAACAATTATAACAATAGGCAGTTTGATCCTGTACCTATGCCTTATGGTCAAATCTTGCCATACCTAATCCAAAAGGGGATGGTCGAGCCAAGACTACTACCACCAATGTTGCCACCATATCCACATTGGTACGACACAAATGCAAAATGTGATTACCACGCAGGAACTGTGGGGCACAATGTCAAGAACTGTAGAGTTTTCAAACACAAGGTTCAAGACCTTATTGACAAGAAGCTGTTATCCTTCAAAGAGGAAAACCCCAATGTAAAAAATAACCCATTGCCGGGGCATGCGGGTCCCTCTGTAAATGCGGTGGAGGAACAAGAGGACTTTGGTCCAATCAAGAAGGTAGCAAATGTTAAGACTCCCCTATCAACCATAAGGGAGCTTTTAACCGGTTTTGGTTTGTTCGCCAACTGTGAAGCCTGCATAATCAACCCGGACAAGTGCGAAGAGTTGAAGAGCTGTCTTCAAGAACTAATGGACCAAGGTTGGATCCAAATGGGCTATATAAAGGACGGCACGGACGTTGCTACCTTGGAGTCTCACGACCCAAAACCTCTCGAAATCCCATACCAAAGGAGAGAGGTACCAATGCCTATACAGCCCATAATATTCCACGTACCTGCACCCTTCTCTTTTGAAAGCACGAAGAGGGTACCATGGAATTACCAACCTGTGGCCTATGTGGAAGGAAAACCACTAGCCAAAATTGAGCCCAACATCACTAACATTACCGGTGTTGGAGGAATAACCAGAAGTGGTAGAGTCTTCGCTCCGAAAGAACTCGGGAAGACACCAGCCGTACTACCAAGAGAGCCGCTCAAAGAAAAGAGCGTGGAGGAAGAAGAGAACCAAGCGGGGCCCTCTCAAAAGGCAACCCCACAAAAAGAGGCCGAAGAGTTCCTAAGGATAATCCAAAAGAGCGAGTATAAAATCATTGACCAGCTAGGTCAAACTCCCTCCAAGATCTCCATGCTATCCCTACTACTAAGCTCGGAAGCACACCGAGAAGCACTGCTGCGGATCCTCAGTGAGGCACATGTCACCAAGGACATTCCTGTGGACCAATTCGACGGGATAGTCGGAAATATTACCTCAAGTAGGTACTTGGGTTTCAATGGCGATGAGCTACCCGACGAGGGGCACATTCATAACCGCGCCTTACATATCTCCGTAAAATGCATGGACCACATCCTCTCTCGAGTGTTAGTGGACACGGGGTCATCTTTGAATGTCATGCCCAAGACTACCCTTCTCAAGCTATCATGTGAAGGGACAGTAATGAAGCCCAGCGCCTTGGTCGTAAAAGCTTTGGATGGGTCAAGAAGAGCCGTCGTAGGGGAGATCGACTTACCAGTTCAAATCGGGCCTAAGGTTTTCCCCATAACCTTCCAAGTCATGGATATCAATCCAACATACAGTTGTCTTCTCGGACGGCCATGGATTCATGCGGCCGGAGCCATCACCTCTACCCTACACCAGAAACTTAAGTTCATCATTGATAACCAAATGATCGTAGTTTCCGGGCAAGAGGACATGATGGTAAGCCATCTCTCATCATTCCGTTATATAGAAACGGACGAAGAAGCTGTAGATGTTCCTTTCCAGTCTTTGGAAGTGGCGAATGTCGTAACTTTGAGCTCAAAGCCCAAGGAAGAGGCTAGGACAGCCATGTCATCATGGAGGGCAATAAGAGAGGCCTTAGAAGAAAGCCGACCCACCGGATGGGGCAAATTAGTGGACATACCGGAGATGAAGAATCGCTTCGGGTTGGGGTATCATCCATCAGCCGAAACCTTCTCAAAGCCTCCAAAGCAAGGGATCCTCCCCATTTTGGAAACATTCATCAGTGCGGAATTTATCAATGAAGATCAAGTGGCTCTACTTGAAGACGTAGATGAAGACGTGTCTGATTTAGTGTACCGTTGCGCTTCGGATGAAGCTTTGAACAATTGGAGGGCTATCGCAATTCCCGAGATCATTACCAAGATCAAGTAATAAACCATGTTTGTTTTTTGCTTTTGAAAAAAAATCATTTAGCTCTGCCCAAGGCAAATGATTAGTCGTGTGGGGCCCCCATGTTTTAAAGTTATTTCCAATCATGAATAAAATCACTCTTTTATGTTCATTTGAGTCTTTTTCTTTTTGCATTTGTTTTAAAAAAAAAATTTCTACAAAAAGCCTAAAAAAAATCATACTCATGCAGATCTACAAATCCACCCTCCAAAAACAACACTGCCTTAATCCCTTATGACTTCGATTTCCCGATTAATCAAACGGAAGATGATGAAGAGGACGATTATGAACCGCCTGAAGAATTGTCCAGACTTGCAAATCAAGGGGATAGGGTAATACAACCTCACCAAGAATCAGTTGAAAAGGTCAACTTGGGGACCGAAGAGGATAAGAAAGAGGTCAAGATAGGAGCCTCCCTGCATGAAGATGTGAAAGGAAAGTTGGTTAAGCTTCTGCAAGAGTACGTGGACGTATTCGCTTGGTCGTACCAAGACATGCCGGGTTTAGACCCTAACATCGTTGTACACAAGCTGCCACTCAAGCCGGAATGCCCGCCAGTGAAGCAGAAATTGAGAAGAACTCGACCCGATATGGCTCTCAATATCAGAGAAGAGGTCAAAAAGCAATTGGATGCCGGCTTCTTAGCCGTAACCAAGTATCCAACATGGGTTGCCAACATCGTGCCAGTTCCAAAGAAGGATGGCAAAGTTAGAATGTTTGTGGATTATCGGGACTTGAATAGAGCAAGCCCAAAGGATGATTTCCCGCTGCCACATATCGACATATTGGTGGACAACACAGCCCAATTCTCAGTCTTCTCCTTTATGGACGGCTTCTCGGGATATAACCAAATCAAGATGGCTCTAGAAGACATGGAGAAAACTACATTCATCACCCCATGGGGGACATTCTGCTATAAGGTAATGCCTTTTGGATTAACAAATGCCGGGGCAACATACCAAAGAGCGATGATAACTCTTTTCCATGACATGATCCATAAGGAAATTGAGGTCTATGTCGACGACATGATTGCCAAATCCCAAACGGAGGAGGATCACCTAGTCCATCTACAAAAGCTTTTCGAACGCCTAAGAAAATTCAAGCTGCACTTAAATCCTAACAAGTGCACATTTGGCGTTAGATCCGGGAAGTTATTGGGTTTCATCGTCAGCCAAAGAGGTATCGAAGTGGATCCTGACAAAGTAAAGGCTATCCAAGAAATGCCAACGCCAAATACCGAGAAAGAAGTCCGGGGTTTCTTAGGAAGATTGAACTACATCGCTAGGTTCATCTCACACATGACAGCTACCTGCGAACCAATCTTCAAACTGCTAAGGAAAAACCAAGACGTTCATTGGAATGAGGATTGCCAAGAGGCGTTTGACAAAATCAAACAATACCTGCAAGAACCACCAATTTTAATACCTCCGGTTCCGGGTAAACCCCTCATCTTATACCAAACCGTACTTGAAGGATCAACGGGTTGTGTGTTAGGACAACAAGATGAAACGGGAAGAAAAGAGCACGTAGTCTACTACCTAAGCAAGAAGTTTACCGACTATGAAACAAGGTATACTTCACTTGAAAAGACTTGCTGCGCTTTAGCATGGGCTGCTCAACGCCTAAGGCAATACATGTTGACCCATACAACTTGGTTAATATCAAAGATGGACCCCATCAAGTACATCTTCGAAAAGCCTGCCCTCACAGGGAAGATAGCCCGTTGGCAAATGCTGCTGTCTGAGTACGACATCCAATACGTTGCTCAAAAAGCCATCAAAGGGAGTGTTTTATCCGAGCACCTTGCTCACCAACCATTGGAGGATTACCAACCCATACGATTCGACTTCCCGGATGAAGATGTCGTAGCTTTGAATGACGAAAAGGTCACAAGCGATGATGAAGGGCCGGAACCGAAAGCTCGATGGAAGCTCGCTTTCGATGGCGCCTCAAATGCCATGGGGCACGGGATCGGGGCAGTTTTAATCTCCCCAAGAAATGGATACCAACCCTTCACAGCAAGGTTATGCTTTGACTGCACCAATAACATGGCAGAATATGAAGCATGTATCCTGGGTCTCGAAGCAGCAATTGATCTAAAGATCAAAAACCTTGAAGTATACGGTGACTCAGCCTTAGTCATCTATCAAGTCAAAGGAGAATGGGAAACAAAACATCCAAATTTAATCCCCTACCGAGCCCGGGTTGTAGAATTGATTGAGCATTTTGATGAAATCAACTTCCATCACATACCTCGAGAAGAAAACCAGGTGGCAGATGCTTTGGCTACGTTATCATCAATGTACCAAGTAAATTTCCACAATGAAGCACCGATCATAAAGATGGATCGTAGAGACAAACCGGTTGTATGTGCAGCAGTCGAAGAAAGACTTGACAACAAACCTTGGTTCTACGACATCAAGCGATACCTTGAAGAGCAAGAGTATCCAGAAAATGCCTCACCCACCGACAAGAGAACCCTCAGGAGATTGGCATCCCAGTTCTTCCTCAGTGGAAATACCCTCTACAAAAGAAACTACGACATGGTCCTGCTCAGATGTGTGGATAAACATGAAGCGGACATGCTCATCAAAGAAATCCACGAGGGATCTTTTGGAACCCATGCCAATGGGTATGCAATGGCAAAGAAAATCCTAAGGGCGGGCTATTATTGGCTAACCATGGAAGCTGACTGTTTCCACTACGCCAGGACTTGTCATAAGTGCCAAATTTATACCGACAAGGTGCATGTACCACCAACTCCCCTGAATGTCATGACCTCGCCTTGGCCATTCTCTATGTGGGGCATAGACATGATTGGAATGATCGAGCCCAAAGCGTCAAATGGACATCGCTTCATCCTCGTTGCCATCGACTACTTCACCAAATGGGTAGAAGCAGCTTCGTATGCAAACGTAACAAAACAAGTGGTAGCCCGATTCATCAAGAAGGAAATCATTTGCCGTTATGGCACTCCCCACAAAATCATCACTGATAATGGGGCAAACCTGAACAACAAGACAATGAAGGAGTTGTGCAAAGATTTCAAGATTGAGCACCATAATTCCTCCCCTTACCGACCAAAGATGAACGGTGCGGTAGAAGCAGCCAATAAGAACATAAAGAAGATCATCCAAAAGATGGTAACAACATATAAGGATTGGCACGAGATGCTTCCCTTTGCGCTACATGGCTACAGAACAGCCATTCGCACTTCAACTGGGGCAACCCCTTTCTCCTTAGTATACGGTATGGAAGTCGTGCTTCCCGTAGAGGTGGAAATTCCTTCGTTAAGGGTCTTGATGGAGACCAAGCTAGAGGAAGCTGAATGGGTCCAAGCAAGGTTCGACCAACTAAACCTCATAGAGGAAAAACGTCTGACGGCAATATGTCACGGACAACTCTATCAAAGGAGACTCAAGAGAGCATTCGACAAGAAGGTCCGTCCTCGAGAATTTAAAGAAGGAGACCTAGTGCTCAAGAAGATATTACCTATCCACAAAGATCCCCGAGGGAAATGGACTCCCAGCTATGAGGGACCGTACGTGGTAAAGAAAGCCTTCTCTGGCGGAGCCTTGATCATCACCACTATGGACGGAGAAGAGTTCCCACTCTCAATAAACTCCGATGCAGTCAAGAAGTATTATGCCTAAGAAAAAAAAGAGAAAAAAAAAAAGAAAGCTCGCTAAATCGAAAACCTGAAAGGGCGGTTTAGGCAATAGAGAGCGTCCTGCTAGATCGAAAACCTGAAAAGGCGGTCTAGGCAAAAATTAAGGACATCAAAAAAGGAAATTCGCCCCGGTGGACTGAAAACTCGAAAGAGCGGTCCAGGCAAAAATTAGGGGTTAACAAAAGAAAAAGGCAATGACTGCAACATCCAAGCTCCGGACAAGATTCAAGAGGAGAAGAATCGGTCTCGTCAGCATCTTCCAAAAAAAAAATCTCTCGAAGTCATAAGGAAAATAGCATGTGTTGTGCCAAAACCAACAATTTTTCTGTTTGCTTTTTCTTGTCTTTCTCTATCTTTTTCCTCAGAGAAGTAATCACTTCTCACTTCATGTTTTTTTTACCCATTCAAGAAGTCAAATCTGCATTGAATAAAATTCCTTTTATTATTTTATGTTCTCATGAGCGCATAAAATTTTGTTTTATTCATGATAAAAATGCATTGAAACATGGGAAATAAACAAAAGGAAACTTCTTCCAAAACAAAAACAAACAAACGTTGTTTTTATTTGAATTTTCGTAAGTTTCGAAAGAATTGCGGTAATTCCCACCAAAAATATTGCACAAAGGACTTATGCTCTTCAGCAAAGGCAAGTGCATAGCTCACGGCACGCGAAGCGTGAAGACCCCAAGGGTTAGAGGAACAAAATTCCCCGGTAAACACCCCAAACATCCAAACATCAACCAAGGCTGGATATCGATCATGCATCCAAAATGATCCTTATATCCCCATGAGCCCAAACCTCATTGACATTCCCCAGGGAGTCTCAACCCAAAACAAAAAGTCCAATCATCATTGGCAGACAAATACAAATCCCCAGGAAAAGCCCGACCTTGCTCGGCATCCAATCATAACTCCCAGCATTCAACATGCATCCCACATATCATGCATAACATTCATACACGCATCATGTCAATTTCATTCATGCATGCATATCATAATCAATCATACACATGCATTTCATAATCATGTCATGCATCCTCAACAAGGATTCTCCAGTGAGTATCACATATTCACCAGCATCCATCAACAGTTAAGCAAGTGTTCCCCAGTGAACCTTCTTCACAAACTGTCCCCAATTCCCCAGCGGAAATCCTTGATTGAGTCTATCTCATATCATTTTGCATTGCATATCATACTGCATAAGTTAACATGAAGCATAACATGCATACTACAATCATGTTTTCCGGCTCAAAACCGGGCACCTATTCAGGGTAAGACCATTCCAGTTCACCGTTAGGAATCGACCTTCAGTGTTAACGGCTGAATAAGATTACCTATCTTAAGGTATCGACCTCTAGTGTAAGCGGCTAGATAAGATCACCTTCCTCAGTGTTCGACCTTCAGTGTTAGCGGCTGAATAAGATCACTCCACCGTTAGGAATCGACCTTCAGTGTAAGCGGCTGAATAAGATTACCTATCTTAAGGTATCGACCTCTAGTGTAAGCGGCTAGATAAGATCACCTTCCTCAGTGTTCGACCTTCAGTGTAAGCGGCTGAATAAGATCACTCCCTCGTTAGGAATCGAGCTTCAGTGTAAGCGGCTGAATAAGATTACCTATCTTAGGTATCGACCTCTAGTGTAAGCTGCTAGATAAGATCACCTTCCTCAGTGTTTCGACCTTCAGTGTTAGCGGCTGAATAAGATCACTCTCCCCTTAGGTATCGACCTCTAGTGTAAGCGGCTAGATAAGATCACCTTTGCCTTTAGGAATCTACCTTCAGTGTAAGCGGCTGGATACGATTACCTTCATCCCCAGTGGATCTACCTCCAGTGTTAGCGGCTGGATACGATCAACCTTTTCATATCATTGCATTTGCATATTTTACTTTTACTACAAATCTTTTCATTCCGCGAAGGACAAAATTCGGGTCCTTCTTTTACCTAATTGATCTTCGCAAAGAGTTCATGAGATGCCCTCGGCACTCACACACTCTATGCAAAGACACAATTAAGTAGGGGCAGCTGTAGTACCCCAATTTTGTCCTAAGCCTTTTAAAACAAAAAAATCAAGAAAATCAAAGAGAGGGAAAAAGTCAAAGTCAACCAAAGTCAACAAAAAAGTCAACATTTCAAAAATGATGACTTCGCACTGCGAAGGTCACTTCGCACTGCGAAGTCTGCGATTTTTCTGCAGATTTTTGGTTTCTTTGATTTAATTCCAGATTTTGTTGCACATCATTTGCATATTTATTTTAATCAGCATTCATGGCTATTTGGCCCAAGCAAAACCAGAAATGAGAGACTTGCCATTAATGCCAAGGTAGGAAGCTTTTTCTTCCAACCTAGCATGTGACAAGCAAGTGGGCTTGCCCTTGGGCAGCTCTTGTCCCCCCCAAGTGACCTGTTAACCACCCCAAGGTTGCCAGCCACCTGCTTGAAGTCTTTCTTCCTGCTTGCTCCCCAAAACCAGTCAAACCCAGCTGGATTTTTCTCTTGAAAAAGTCATGAGTGCCTACCCTGTTTTGGCAGCAACTTTTCACCCCTCACACCAGCCATAGGTAGCCTTTTGCATCCCCAAATCTCTGCACATCACAGTGCACGTTTTTATTGATTAACCATTGAGATTGCAAGGATTGATCCCCAAGCTTGGCCAATTGCAATCCAGCCATGTTCATCATCATTCCTATCCTAAGACTTTTGATTTTGTGGCTGAAATCAGTCAAAGACTTAACCCTTGGCACAAAGCAAAGTTGCCTCTATCCATTAGCATTAAATGCAAAGCCAAATAGCCTGAATTTAGCCCACAAATCAGCTAGGATCTAGAGATTTTTCATCATTACATGAGATTGCATTTTGGCCTATAAATAGAGATGCAAGGCAAGAGGAAATGCAGCATTAGAGAAGCATTGCATAGCATAAGATAGAGCAGAAAATACAGCATTCAAAGAGCAAAGAAACACTACTCAAACAACCAGAAAAAACCAATCAAACACAAAGCCTTGCACAAAATTCAAAACCATCACCAATATTCAAAACCTTTGCAAGAACATCCAATCAATTCAAATCCACTGCAGCTGGAGCTTTGCTAAGGATTTCTGTAAGTTTCTAAGTCTTTGTATTGCATTTTCATTTGTGCTTGCATAGCAATTTTGGTCCAAAACCATTTTGTTCTAAAAAACCCCTTTTGAATTTCAAAGAAATCCCAAGGTTTTCAAAACATCAAAACTGGTTTGTCCAGCCTTTTTCATCCCAAAAACTCAAATCTTTTCACTCACCTAAAAGGTCCTGAGTGTGTTCAGAAGTTGTTTCTGAACAAAAGTTCAGAAACAGCTTCTGAACTCAAAAATTCGCATTGTTCGCAGTGTGAAGTCATGGTCGCAAAGCGACCATGACAGAACTCAGAATCTGAGTTTAGGTGCCCAAATGGCCAATTTTTGAGGTTCTAGCCCAAGAGCTCAGAACCTAGGAGGTTTAAAACTCATTTTATCCAAACCATGTCAAGGATTTTGCATAATATTGGAAAATTCGCAAGTTCGGGTAACACTTTGTGGGTAACTTGCAAAACAAGTTATGTCCCCAAACCTTCAAAACAGCTTGAACAAATGAGCTATGTTCATCATTTCAATTAAAACTTGAACAATAAACATTGTTCATGATTTTCAAAACCCAAGCGTGAACATACGCCAAATTTGTTCGCTTTTCAAAACCGTTCGCAAAACGAGCCGAAATTGTGCGTTTTCTAACAAAATTGCTAAAATCTTTCCATTTTGGGTTTCAAACCAAATGTTTTGATAAACCTTGGGATTTCAAAGAAATTCAACCAAAAACTTGAATGAAAAAGGGATGGTGTGACGTATGTCTCTCCATTGCCCCGATTGTACGAATGCGTGACGTATGTCTCGTCGTTCGGACAATCGTCATTCCATTTTTTAAGCGTATCCAACCATAACCAAACCTAATCTTGGCCCCTTGTGGTCAATCCGAACCTTTTGGTCCCCCGTGGCCACTAGATTCAATCCCTCGACTCGTTTGAGTCACTCGGTCAATGTTCGACTTGTCCGAGTCCATTGTACCCGTTCTTGATCCCATTGGATCAATCAAACAATCCCCGACTCGTTGGAGTCCCCTCGGTCAATGATTGACTCGATTGAGTCCATTGTACCTCTTTTGGTCCCATAGCGACCAATTCGAACCCTTTTTAACCCAACGGACATGCCTTTTAACATTCTAACGCGATTCGTAAACAAACGCTTAATAAGTCTCCCAAGCGCGAGCATACAAGCTATACGCTTAATAAGTCTCCCGAGCGCGAGCATACAAGCTACGTTGAATCGCAAGAATTCGGTTAAAACATCGTCCATTTAAAATTAACCAACACATGTACGTTTTTCTACCAAAGAACTACGTACGCTTTGAATTCTCCGACTACCGGGAGATACGTAGGAGCAAGATCGACATCTTGTCAAGCGCAATAATAAAAACTTTCTTTTTTCCTCCTTTTTATATTTTGACATAGACAAGCATGCGCGCAAAACATTTAAAAACAATTTAAGCTTTAGCCAAATAGAAGGTTCCCGTTGAGTACAACGGACATGAGGGGTGCTAATACCTTCCCCTTGCGTAACCGACTCCCGAACCCAACAATGGTTGCGATGACCAGTCCTTTTCCTCATCGTCAAGGGTTTTATTATCGTTTCCCTTAAAACAAAAAACTTAAGGGTTTATCAATGTTCCCTTTACACAAAAACTTTGGTGGCGACTTCACAAGGCCCTCCGAGCGTTCGCGGACGTCCTCGGAGGATTGCGCGTTTTTTAAAAAAAACGAGGTGCGCACAGTGTTTATTGATGATATCTTGGTGTATTCGAAGTCGGGGAAATCCTAATTTTGCGACTTTTTGAAGTATCAAATGCACGTGAATGGTTCCTAAACCCCTAAACTTGATTGATGAGTGTTTAATTATGGTGTATATGGTTGATTAACAACATGCATGATTAAAGATAACTTAGTGTTCATTGAAAAACTAGGGTCCCCCTTGGATTGATCCCAAGGTCTGTTCATTGAAAAACTAGGGTCCCCCTTGGATTGATCCCAAGGTTCTATTTATAGTCCCAATACGGGCCTATCCAGCCATGATTTTGGGCCCCCAAAATCATGTGACTGTCAGGTGGGCCTTGTACCCTTCTGGAGAGCGCCCAGCCTGATTCTAAGGGTACAAGCACTTGTTCGTGGGGCCTAAAGGCCTAAAAGATAAGATCTACAGTCCACAGCCCAACAAGCACGAGCTTTGGGACAAGGCGAAGTGATTAAACTGCTAGCCTAACATGGGTGCTAGCCCAACACGGGTGCCAGCCCTAACATGGGGGCTAGCCCAACATAGGTGCTAGCCCAGCACGGGTGCCAGCCCTAACATGGGTGCTAGCCCAACACGGGTGCCAGCCCTAACATGGGGGCTAGCCCAACATAGGTGCTAGCCCAGCACGGGTGCTAGCCCTAACATGGGTGCTGGTGCTAGCCCTAACATGGGGGCTAGCCCAACATGGGTGCCGGAGCTAGCCCCAACATAGGTGCTAGCCCAGCACGGGTGCTAGCCCTAACATGGGCGCTCGCCCAGCATAGGTGCTAGCCCAACGCGGGTGCTAGCCCTAACATGGGTGCTCGCCCAGCACAGGAGCTAGCCCCAACGTAGGTGCTAGCCCTAACATGGGGGCTAGCCCAACATGGGTGCTGGTACTAGCCCAACACAGGAGTATGATACATTCTTTTCTTTAAACTTCTCGTCTGTTCCTTTTACCCTCAAATTTATTCATTTTAGAAAGCATCTCTTAGGCGGCGGTCGTTATTAGCGTTCGTTTCGTAACAACATTGAGAATTATTTACAGCCACAGCCCAACAAGCACGAGCTTTGGAACAAGGCGAAGTGACTAAACTGTTGCCCGGGAATTATTTGTATATGACTTCTTGCCCAACAAGTGAGACTTACTGGTTGTGAAACTATGTAAAAAATTTTAAATTACGAGGTGCTAGCCCAACGCAGGTGCCAGCCCAACACGGGTGCTAGCCCAACACGGGTGCTAGCCCTAACATGGGCGCTCGCCCAGCATAGGTGCTAGCCCAGCATAGGTACTAGCCCAGCACGGGTGCTAGCCCAACACAGGTGCTAGCCCAACACGGGTGCTAGCCCTAACAAGAGTTTTTAGCACACGACGTCTTAGAGCCCTTTTATAGGGTTAAGGAATTAGGCGGAGATCTCTTTTTCTGCTCGCGACGTCTTAGAGCCCCTTTTGGGGTTAAGGAATTAGGCGGCGATTTCATTTTCTGCTCGCGACGTCTTAGAGCCCCTTTTGGGGTTAAGGAATTAGGCGGCGATTTCATTTTCTGCTCGCGACGTCTTAGAGCCCCTTTTGGGGTTAAGGAATTAGGCGGCGATCTCATTTTCTGCTCGCGACGTCTTAGAGCCCCTTTTGGGGTTAAGGAATTAGGCGGCGATTTCATTTTCTGCTCGCGACGTCTTAGAGCCCCTTTTGGGGTTAAGGAATTAGGCGGCGATTTCATTTTCTGCTCGCGACGTCTTAGAGCCCCTTTTGGGGTTAAGGAATTAGGCGGCGATCTCATTTTCTGCTCCCGACGTCTTAGAGCCCCTTTTGGGGTTAAGGAATTAGGCGGCGATCTCATTTTCTGCTCGCGACGTCTTAGAGCCCCTTTTGGGGTTAAGGAATTAGGTGGCGATTTCATTTTAGCACACGACGTCTTAGAGCCCTGTCTTTTAGGGTTAAGGAATTAGGTGTGCAACCTTCACTGGGGTTTGGCGAGTCCAAGCTTCATTTTGTCTCCGGATATTGCCGGATTATGTCACCACCTTTTACTTCAAGTCTTTAAAGTGCGACACTTCGTATCTCACCTGTGCAAGAATTCAAACTAGCCCAGTGAAAGCAGAAAATATATAACCCAGCAAGCAAAACATTATGGCTCATATGTCCTTGTTGATCTGTTAACAAAATTTGATATGTATTGGCAGGTACAAATTAAGTGAAGGGAGCTACATGATGGATCAACAGTGTAGCTCGGTTCTGTCCAATTACATAGCTCATGCAATGAATGAAAACAGTTCTTTGAATATATGATTTGATGGAACATTGCTGCTATGCTTTTTGGCAGAACTATACAACATATGAAACAATACAAACAAACATACATACATACATATATATCTTGGACAATGACTTTCTGGTGAGATTCGTGTGAAGTTATTTGCAAATTATGAGCCACATGTAATGAACTAAAATAATCTCATTTTAGTCATACTCTTAAATTGAACATTAAAATGACAGATCTATGTAAAAGAAGTCCAAGACAGTGGACAACTTCATCTGAAAGCAGTATCCCACTATTACCTCTTAGCTAACCACCAAGAGCACATACAACAAGCTAATTGTCATTCTCCCCCCAATATAACAGCATGAAATATGAAACTTCAATTACATGATAATTATATCCCCACAACATTCAAAGCTTTTCATTCGTTATTTCATTCGGAAAATCGAGTACTTGCTTCACCTATATTGGAGTTAGCTTACCGGAAATCAAGATGCTTCATACTCGCTCCTGCTACAGAACAACAAAAACTCACACAGAAAACTCAGAAACTGAAAAAGCAGATGCTAATTATCAAACAAAGATGGAAATATGAAGAATCTTGATAAAGATGACCAAATTATAGCTTAGCAACAATAGGGATACGACACAGCCTGCAGAAGACGTTGATTCAGTGGAACCAATTTCCATCGAATGTGCAAGATTGTCATGTAGCCATATGATAGACAATTTAAGCTACCCCAAAGAAAAAGAAATACAGCAACACCACCATAGAGAATTGCTTCTGGTTTTCCATTACTCCCTGATAAATGAAAAGATGGGTTGCTAGCAGGAGAGTCCGTTTATAAACTTAAACTGGCATGATTTGTCTAACCATGATACTAACACAAAAACAACACAATGTTAACAAAGACATATCCAAGGGAGTGCATATAAAATATTGGGCAAACTGCAACTTACACCCTTCAACTTGGATCCATGTGCAGACAAACCCTTAAGATTTGAATTGTGCTATGACCACTGTGAACTTCACACGTTATGCAAAAACAACCTCCATCATCATGAATTACAAATAGCATTTAGAACAACAAAACAATATAAGTTGATCATAGAAACAAGATAAGTAGTACAATGGACAGAACAGTCAAAAACATATATCAAATCATGTATCCTTGTTAATTACGTATATGAAATCATGTATTAATTAGTTGACAGAAGATAAGTAGTACAGGGAGCAGAAGCACTCATCACCAATTTCTCCCTAAGTTCAGATCACGAAATTAATCCTTAACGAAAATTTCTGGAACTTTATCACCAATTGCAAGTTGTTTCGGATCTCTTCCACCTTCAGTGATTGAGCAAATTGACTTGCGTTTACGGGATTGAAACGGAGTTGAATTTGCGAACTGAAACGAGAAAAACCTAGCCATGGCGAAAACAGCTTCAACGGAAGGAGCTAGAAATCCGTTACTGTTAATGGAGAGAGGAGAATCGGGAAGTGAAGCAACGTAACGGATGAAATCCGGTGAAGCGTTGAAGAAGCGGCAACGAAGGGATAGATACTCGGCGTCGACGGGATGGCGGATCTGGAGGAGGAGAGAGAGGAGGTGCCAGGATTGGTCTTCGAGGAGAGGAGTTGGATCAGCGAGTTGCGGTGGTGGTTCCGGCGGAGACATTTTGGATCGGCGGTGTGAGGAGAGAGAGAGGTGTGGAAATGGGAAGAGGATGATAGAGAAAGTGAATGGTGGCCGTCTAGGGTTACGGCGGTTCACCCCTCCTTCTAGCGCCACTGTTCATTGAAAAACTAGGGTCCCCCTTGGATTGATCCCAAGGTTCTATTTATAGTCCCAATACGGGCCTATCCAGCCATGATTTTGGGCCCCCAAAATCATGTGACTGTCAGGTGGGCCTTGTACCCTTCTGGAGAGCGCCCAGCCTGATTCTAAGGGTACAAGCCCTTGTTCGTGGGGCCTAAAGGCCTAAAAGATAAGATCTACAGTCCACTTAGGATGGTAAAGATGTGAAATGAACTTGTGAATTTATCTTTAATTGAGCCGAGAGATGTATGTAAACATGTTAGTTGGTTATAGAGGTGTGAATGATGTTGAAACATGATTATATAGTGGTATAGTGATAGGTTAATGAAACCTTGCTTGATTTAATCTTGGATTGTGAATTATGGGAATGATGAGGAATGAAAGCATGTCGTTATGAGAGTTTAGTTATGTTGATGATTAAGCATGCTAAAATGTATTGAATTGAATTGGAGATGATAGTTGTGGCTTAATGAATTATAGTTGTGAATAAATGATGATGTGCTGATAACATGAATTGTGTGGATGTATTGATTTGATAATGCAAATGAAAGATGTGATAGTTGTGAAAGTTGCGGGATTTTAAGATCTCAATTTATAGTTGAGTGCATTGTCAAGTCCATGTGTGAACATCCATGGATTCAAGGTCAGTCAAAAGTTGGGTGATTTAGGATCAAGATTTATAGTAGTGTGATTAAAGATCACGATTTATAGTTGCGTGATTTAAAATCACGATTTATAGTTGTGGGATCACTCAGTAACAGACCTTTGATATCCAAACCTTGGTACCACATTTGTGTAGAGTCGTGTTAGGGGCATTGCATGCACATGAGTCGTGTTTGGCAATGTTTTGTTGTGAACTTGTGCATTTATGTGGTAAATGTTTAATTGATGATGTGTTGACGAGATGTGATTAACTTATAGTTGAGTTGATGATTAAATGTTGACGAAATGTGATTATCTTATAGTTGAGTTATTGATTAAATATTTACGAGATGTGATTATTTTATAGTTGATGAATATCTTATTATGGAAAGTATGCTATTAATGATTTGTGAATCTTGATTTATAAAGTTGATGAAACTAAATTGTTAACGATTTACGAATGAGTTACGAATATGGTAAGATAGTAACCAGGCTTATTATGTGAAATGCTTATATGATGTTGATTGTCTGCCTGGAACTTACATGCGTTTATTGATCCTTTATGTTGAACGTATATCTTACCATCAAGTGGCTTTACCTACATCCTCGTGGTGTAGAGTTACAAGTTGAGGAGTAGATTGCTTGGTGAGTTTTGCTGAGGATGGCATCATGCCTACTCTTTTTATTCTTATGAGGATGTCTAGTTTAGGTGCTCTGATTTAGGAATTTTGGGGTTGTATTATTCTACTTGTTGGATTATTGACGTTATTGGATCTACATGATCAACTGAGGATATTTTGTTTATGTTAAGATTTTTATGCTGTGACCCAAGATGATATTTGTTGAGATGATTATTCCGCTGTGATCTGAGTGTATATATTTGATGAAAAATTTTTATTATGAGAATTTAATATGAGATGTTTGATGATTTATAATACCTCGATTTGTTGAATTGCGTAATTTATTATTTAAATAATAGTCTCGGGGATCGGGGTCATATATAGTGGTATCAGAGCAGGTCAGTCTAGTTCGGGCCAACAGTTGATTATTGTCCTGTTGTATGCGACATGTGTGGAGATTACTGTCGATGCTTTTCTTTCCTAATTAGGTGGTGCTTGTTGTATAGTGAGAGATGGCCGGACGTAACGATGCAGTGATTACGAATGAGATGGCTCATGGGCAGCATTAGCAAATGGGTGGAGCGGACGAGTTGCATCTAGATCGTTTCATGAGGAACCATCCCCCGACGTTCAACGGGAGGTATGATCCGGAGGGTGCGCAGATCTGGTTGTAGGGTATCGAGAGGATTTTCAGAGCGATGGTGACGACGGATGATCAGAAGGTTCGGTTGGCGACCCATATGCTAGCAGAGGAAGCTGAGTACTGATGGATCAACACCCGTCAAAGGTTGGAGGCTGGAGAAGCTGCTGTCACTTGGGAAGCTTTCAAGGATGCATTTTTGATGAAGTTTTTTCCTTCAGACATGAGAAGTAAGAAGGAGATTGAGTTCTTAGAGCTGAAGCAGGGGAACATGTTGGTGGCTGACTATGCGGCAAAGTTTGAGGAGTTGTCTTGCTTTTGACTGCATTACAATGTGGTAGGAGCTGAAGCATCGAAGTGCATTAAGTTCAAGAGTGGCTTGCGACCTGAGATTAAGCAGTTTATCAGTTTCAATGAGATTCGGGATTTCCCTTTGTTGGTGAACAAGTGTCGGATCTTTGATGAAGATTGCAAAGCGAGGGATAGCTACTACAAGAGTCTTGGTGATAAGAAAGGAAAGGGGAATGATCGTGGGAAGCCTTATGGGAAGCAAGCTGATAAGGGAAGTAAGGTGTCTAGTGGTGGTTCGAACCCAGGTGGGGGAGAGCTAAAGTGCTACAAGTGTGGAGGAATTGGGCACTATTTTGTGGATTGTAAGAATCCTGGATTGAGATGTCTCAAGTGTGCCAAGGATAGGCATCGTTCTTTCGAGTGCAAGGCTAAAGAGTGGTTTGCTTTAACTGTGGTAAAGCGGGGCATATTAGCATTAAGTGTTCGAAGCCGAAGAAGGTGAAGTTTGATGGTAAGGTGTTTGCTCTGAATGCGGAGGAGGTCCCGAAGCAGGATAACTTGATTCGAGGTATTTGCTTTGTTAACAACACTCATTTGATTGCTATCATTGATACTGGTGTGACACATTCGTTTATTTCTCTTGATTGCGCTAAGCGTTTGAATCTTGTTATGTCTCCTATGCTGAGAGGAATGGTCATTGATACACCAGTTAATGGCTCGGTGACCACTTCCTTGGTTTGTGTGAAGTGTCCTTTGAATTTTGGTGATGTATATTTTAAGATGGATTTAGTTTGTTTGCCTTTGGCTCACATGGACATTATTTTTGGTATGGATTGGTTGTTGGCTTTTGGTGTTAAAATTAATTGTTTAACCAATAGTGTAACTTTCTCTAATCCGGTGGAGTGTGTTGAGGGTAAGTTTTTGACTGCAAGTCAAGTGGAGGCGTCATTAGATGGTGAGGCTCAGTTGTTTGTGATATTCGCTTCTTTGAAGGTGGAAAGTGAGAAAGCAGGTAGTGGTATACCGGTGGGAATGAATTTCTTGATGTGTTTCCGGATGACATTTCTGATGTACCGCCTAAGAGAGAAGTGGAGTTTGGAATTGAATTAATTCCTGGAACTAGTCCTGTGTCAATGGTGCCATATAGGATGTCTGTATCTGAGTTGAAGAAGCAGTTGGAAGATTTGTTGGAGAAGAAGTTCATCTGGCCGAGCGTTTCGCCGTGGGGAGCGCCCATGTTGTTGGTTAACAAGAAGGATGGTAGTATGAGGTTGTGTGTGGATTATCGGCAGTTGAACAAGGTGACCATTAAGAACAAATATCCTCTTCCTAGGATAGATGATCTGATGGATCAGTTGGTTAGTGCTCAGGTGTTTAGCAAGATTGATTTGAGGTCAGGATCAGATTCGGGTTAAGGCAGAAAATATACCGAAGACTGCTTTCCGAACTAGGTATGGTCACTATGAGTATTTTGTGATGCCATTTATTGTGTCTAATTCACCAGGTGTATTCATGGAGTACATGAATAGGATCTTCCATCCTTATTTCGATCAGTTTGTGGTGGTGTTCATTGATGATATCTTAGTGTATTCGATGTCGGGGAAATCCTAATTTTGCGACTTTTTGAAGTATCAAATGCACGTGAATGGTTCCCAAACCCCTAAACTTGATTGATGAGTGTTTAATTATGGTGTATATGGTTGATTAACAACATGCATGATTAAAGATAACTTAGGATGGGAAAGATGTGAAATGAACTTGTGAATTTATCTTTAATTGAGCCGAGAGATGTATGTAAACATGTTAGTTGGTTATAGAGGTGTGAATGATGTTGAAACATGATTATATAGTGGTATATTGATAGGTTAATGAAACCTTGCTTGATTTAATCTTGGATTGTGACTTATGGGAATGATGAGGAATGAAAGCATGTCGTTATGAGAGTTTAGTTATGTTGATGATTAAGCATGCTAAAATGTATTAAATTGAATTGGAGCTGATAGTTGTGGCTTAATGAATTATAGTTATGAATAAATTATGATGTGGTGATAACATGAATTGTGTGAATGTATTGATTTGATAATGCAAATGAAATTTGTAATAGTTGTGAAAGTTTCAGGATTTTAAGATCTCGATTTATAGTTGAGTGCATTGTCAAGTCCATATGTGAACATCCATGCATTCATGGTCAGTCGAAAGTTGCGTGATTTAAGATCACGATTTATAGTTGCGTGATTTAAGATCACGATTTATAGTTGCGTGATTTAAGATCACAATTTTTTCTTGTGGGATCACTCAGTAACAGACCTCTAATATCCAAACCTTGGTACCACATGCATGTAGAGTCGTGTTAGGTGCATTGCATTCACATTAGTCGTGTTTGGCAATGTTTTGTTGTGAACTTGTGCATTTATGTGGTAAATGTCTAATTGATGATGTGTTGACGAGATGTGATTAACTTATAGTTGAGTTGATGATTGAATGTTGACAAAATGTGATTATCTTATAGTTGAGCTGATGATTAAGTGTTGACGATATTTGATTATTTTATAGTTTATGAATATCTTATTGTGGAAAGTATGCTATGAATGATTTGTGAATCTTGATTTATAAAGTTGATGAAAGTAAATTGTTAACGATTTACGAATGGTAAGATAGTAACCAGGCTTATTATGTGAAATGTGGACCGTAGATCTTACCATTTAGGCCTTAGAGCCCTAAAAACAGGGCTTGAACCCTTAGAGCAAGGCTGGACGCCCTCCAGAAGGGTACAAAGCCCACCTGACAATCCTATACAATTTGAGGGAACTCTCCTAAAGGCACCTCTGGGGTGCCCTCAACAGCCTGTAAGGACGCCCAGGCCATGGTTTTGGCCCTTTATGATTTGGGCCCAAAATCATGGCCGGATAGGCCCAAATTGGGACTACAAATAGTAACTTTGGGATCATTCCCAAGGGATGACCTAAACAGACCCCGAAAATCCTAGTTTTCCTAGATTGTACTCACAACTAGTACAGTTGGCATCCACCATGGGGCTACAGTAAAACTGACCTAGCCACCATCTCTGAAACGAGAAGCAGCCGATCTGTGGACTCAAGCACCGCTCAAACGCCGTGAATCTGTCGTACCTTTCAGAGCAACTCTAGATTCTCCAAATCCGCCGTAATTCATAACAAACCCTCACAAATTAAACGATTAACTCATATCTGTTCAGAAAACCCTGATCTAAAGCATGCGATTCGCGGTCAAGGTCGCAAATCTCTAACCACCAGTCACAACCTTAACATACAAACTCAAACAACCATCACCGCCACCACGATGGCAGATCTGGCGGCCATGGAGGCCTTACAACGCCAGATCCAGCAGCTTCGAGACCATAATGAAGCCTTACAAGCAACCATGGAGAGAAAGGGACCCATCAACACCAAGGCTCACCGAGTAAACGCAATCGACCTAGACCCAAGAGAGGAGTTTCATAATGAACGGCTCAAACCTACGAAGGATATGAAGGAAGTCATAATAGGCCCAGAACTGCATCAAATAACCAAGGTGGGGACATCTCTGGACCCCGCTGAGGAGCAAAGTCTGACAGACCTTTTGAAGAAAAACTTAGACTTGTTTGCTTGGCAACCATCAGACATGCCAGGAATAGACCCCGCCATCGTATGTCATCACCTCGCCTTACACCCAGGGGTGAAGCCGGTTGCACAGCGCAAAAGAAAATTGGGCGAGGAAAGAAGGAAAGCAGTAGATGAAGAGGTCGCCAAATTGAGAGATGCCTGTTTCATAAGCGAGATCAAATACCCTACGTGGCTGGCCAATGTGGTCCTTGTGAAAAAATCTAACGGAAAATGGCGCATGTGCCTCAACCCAGCCAAGTGCTCCTTTGGGGTTCACGCCGGGAAGTTCCTAGGCTTCATGTTTACCAGGCGAGGTATCGAAGCAAATCCCGACAAGTGCCAAGCGATAATCAACATGAGAAGTCCCTCTAATATCAAGGAGGTGCAGCAGTTGACAGGAAGACTTGCGGCGCTTTCCAGATTTTTATCATGCGCCGGCGACAAAGCTTTTTCGTTTTTAGCCTCAATCAAGAAGAGGAAGCTCTTTCAATGGACCGAAGAATGCGAGGAAGCTTTCGCGAAGATCAAAACATTTCTTTCTACCCCGCCTGTATTACATCGTCCGGATGCAGGCGCCATCCTTTTTCTATACCTTTCTATATTAGAAAACGCCATGAGCTCTGTCCTCGTGCAAGATTCAGACGAGGGCGAAAAGTCGGTTTATTTTGTGAGTAAAGTGTTCAAGGGAGCAGAGCTAAGATACCAGAAAATATAGCGCCTCGCATTAGCAGTGGTGGCAACGGCAAGAAAATTGCGCCGATATTTCCAAGGACACAGAGTTGTAGTCAAGTCTAATTACCCCATTAAGTAGATGCTTGGGAAGCCAGACCTCACCGGAAGGATGGTGTCCTGGGTAGTAGAATTATCGAAGTACGACATCCATTACCTTCCCAGAGGTAGCATAAAATCACAAGTTCTGGCCGATTTCCTGGTGGAATTTTCATCCCCGATAGAAGAAGTCGCCCCCTTCGTATGGTTGTTATCAGTTGATGGATCCTCAAACCTCAAGGGCAGTGGAGCCGGCATAGTATTGGAAGGGCTAGGGGGCCTGATAATAGAGCAGTCACTTAGATTTGAATTCAAGGCGCAACAATCAAGCAGAGTATGATGCCCTCGTAGCTGGCATGAAATTAGCACAGGAGATGGGCGCCAAGAATTTGAGGGCGAAGAGTGACTCCCAGTTGGTAACGAGTCAGATAACAGGGGAGTACCAAGCAAAGGACACACAACTCGTTAAATATTTAGCAAAGGTTAATAGTTTAGCTTCCACCTTCAAGTTTTTCGAAGCAGTCTATGTTACGAGAGAGCAAAATTCAAGAGTAGATCTTCTGTCTAAACTCGCCAGTACCAAGCAACCAGGAAACAACGGAACGGTCATTCAAGAGGTGTTAGCAACCCCTAGCACAGACGTAATGGAAGTAAAAGCTGTGGAAAATGAAGAGGAGGGGTGGATGACGCCGCTCACAGGATCGTTTGAACCCAAGAATGAGGAGGAAGAGCTACAAATACGGAGGAAAGCCTCGAAGTATTGCATGGTCACGGGAAAATTATACAAGAGAGGCAGGGCAGCCCCCTTGCTTAGGTGTTTGGGCGAGAGCGAGACCAACCTCGTCCACTTAGAAGTACATGAGGGAGTGTGTGGAAGCCACATAGGGGGGCGATCCCTGGCTGCAAAGCTCTTGAGAGCGGGTTACTACTGGCCAACGTTGATTCAAGACAGCGCCGACTTCAAAAGAAAGTGTGACAAGTGCCAGAGGTTCTCCGACAAGAAACACGCCCCTGCTTGTGAGCTCACCTCAGTTTTCTCCCCATGTCCGTTCCACAAGTGGGTAGTGGACATTGTGGGCCCATTCCCATTAGCTCCCGGACAACTCAAGTTCCTCATAGTAGAAGTAGACTACTTTACCAAGTGGGTTGAGGCAGAGGCGGTCGCCAAGATTACGGCGGACAGAGTGATACGTTTTTACTGGAAAAAGATCATATGCAGGTTTGGACTACCTAAAGTCATTGTGTTAGACAACGGAACCTAGTTCGCCAGCTCCAAGGTGGTAGAGTTCTGCAATCAGCTCGGAATCCAAACAAAGTTCGTGTCGGTCATCCACCCCCAAGCAAACGGGCAAGCCGAATCTGCAAACAAGGTAATCTTGAACGGCATCAAAAAGAAGCTCGACGATGCCAAGGGACTTTGGGCCGAACGGTTACATGAGGTACTCTGGTCATATCATACGACGCCACACTCGACAACCAAGGAAACCCTATTTACAATGGTTTATGGTGCGAACTTTATGCTTCCCGCAGAAATTGACACACTAACATGACGTCGTGCAAATTTCACAGAGGAAGCTAACGAGACAGGCTTGCTATGTGGAATGGATATGATAGATGAGATACATGAAGCCGCCCATATCCAAGAGTTTGCAGCCAAACAAAGAGCAGCTCGCCGATACAACTCGAAAGTAATCCCAAGGGACATGAAGGAGGGCGACTTGGTCCTAGAGCAGGTCGTCGCGCCCCTGCGGATTGGAAAACTACTACCTAATTGGGAGGGGCCATACCGAGTCAGGGAAAAGCTTTCACATGGAGCATACATGCTAGAAGAGCTGAACGGAGAAGCGGTGCCACGAACCTGGAATGCAGTGAATCTGCGCTATTACTACAGTTAAATATTTCGTTATCATTGGAACTCTTTGTATTTTTTGACTAATGAAAAGGAATAGGGGAGCACTCTTTTCCCCTGCAAGGGCTGGGATTTTTAACGAGGCACCCTACTCTTGTTTATTTTTATCTGTGTCATAAATCCGATACTGCAGGCATCATCATAACAAGCTAGACAACGCCAAACTACAAATAAAAACAGAAGGATAAGAGATCGCCACCTAATTCCTTAACCCCAAAGAGGGCTCTAAGACGTCGTGAGCCGAAAAGAAATCGCCACCTAATTCCTTAACCCCAAAGAGGGCTCTAAGACGTCGTGAGCCGAAAAGAAATCGCCACCTAATTCCTTAACCCCAAAGAGGGCTCTAAGACGTCGTGAGCCAAAAAGAAATCACCACCTAACTCCTTAACCCCAAAGAGGGCTCTAAGACGTCGTGAGCCGAAAAGAAATCGCCACCTAATTCCTTAACCCCAAAGAGGGCTCTAAGGCGTCGCAAAAGTAAGAAGGCCCACACAAAAAAGATGCCTCAACAAAACAATAACTTGAGAATAAAAACGGTTTGACAATTTTTAGACAAGTCGCGAAATAAGCACAAGAAATAGTCATCGCCCAAGAGGCATTTTTTAAATAAGATAATACATCATTACAAACCATGAGTGTACTAAGTTCAAAGCAAAATTAAAAATCACAACAGTATAATTACGGTTCGTGCACTAGGGCGCCATCTACAACAACCTTAAAAGAATCTAGAGACGAGAGTTCGACACCAGGATGTAGAAAGGCGACATGTTCCTTGGCACGATCAAAACCATTCTCAAAGGACAGTGCCAGCTCACCCTTGGCCTCTGAGATTTCAACCTTCAGCACTGCCTCTCTCTCAACTCCAGAGGCGACTTCGCCCTTCAACTGCTTAATCACCGTGTCTTTCCCAGCTAAATCAGCATTATAACCGATCTTCAGGTCAGTGATGCGCTCATCACATTCAAGCTTCATAACCTCTTTGGCCTCTATGATCTCTTTTTATCTACCTTCTTGGACTTCTTTCAACTCCTTCTCCAACGCCCTCACTATACATTGCAATGTTTCCTCACTCTGCACCAGCTCTTCATGTTTGCGGTCTATTGCATGCAGAAGCATGATAGACCACAAACAGTTCACGCCCACGTCCCTTGACATAAAGGGAATGGAGCTCTGGTTCCCAGTTTCCACGTTATTAGGGCTGAAGGCCATCCTCTCCTTCACATAGGCTTCATAGTCAAAGTCCTTGCTCCAGAAGGATTGGACCCCCCCCGGCTGGTACCAATAGCTTCGATAGCGGGCTAAGAGTGCTCCCTCTTTGATCTCTTATTGGCCACCACCTTGTCCTTCCTGGTTAGCGCCTTCTCCCTCTTCTCCTCTCGCCCCTTTTCTTGCACGACTTGGGCGGCTACTTCACCTTGAGGTTGGGTGTCAAGTGCAACCTCAGCTTTCCTCTTTAACTTACGAGTAATAAGTCCAGAGGGGTCACTGACGACCAACCCCTCAGCAGCTTTCTTGGCCTTCATCTCCTCTAGATACTTTTTCCTCTTTGCAGCATTCATAGGCGCCATCGATTCTACGAAAACAAAATACACAGAAAAAACACATAAGTTACCGAAATAAAGTAGGCGAGAAAGTCAATCAAGTAAAGCTATAAAACCAACTCACCTAAATAGGTATCTAGGCTATTTGCGTCCCGCTCCCTATTCAATAGCTCCAGTATATTCATAGGCAGCATTTTGTCCAAGAAGCAGTTTAAAGTACAAAAGCCTGGGAAAACGTGCAGATGATGTCATGTAAGTGGGCACGATTTCCAAGAACCGTTGCGATGCGAACACGTCAGCGAGAGCGAACGGTCGCCCCATTTCAGCCGTTGGATCTCACTAGGGCGCGCCCTGAATCTAAACCTCAAAGAGAATCATGGCCCCGTGTTGGGCTAGTTCTGGCATGGTGGTCTGAGCCACTCAATAATGTCACCCTTTATTACACAGTTTAAATCACTTTGTCTTGTTCCAAAGCTCGTGCTTGTTGGGCTATATGGATACTCTTGTCGGGCTAGCACCCCCCAAGGCCCCAAAAACCCATGTTGGGCTAGCACCCAGGTGGGGCTAGCGCCCAGGTGGGGCTAGTACTCATAAAAGCCTCCAATATTTGGGGGGCTGCAATATATCAATTGGTATTCGCTTGCTGGGCCAAAGATCATAGACAGATCCCCAGTGACAGTTTAATCACTACGCCTTGTTCCAAAGCTCGTGCTTGTTGGGCTGTGGACCGTAGATCTTACCATTTAGGCCTTAGAGCCCTAAAAACAGGGCTTGAACCCTTAGAGCAAGGCTGGACGCCCTCCACAAGGGTACAGAGCCCACCTGACAATCCTATACAATTTGAGGGAACTCTCTTAAAGGCACCCTCTGGGGGCGCCCTCAGCAGCCTGTAAGGGCGCCCTAGCCATGGTTTTGGCCTTTTATGATTTGGGCCCAAAACCATGGCCGGATAGGCCCAAATTGGGACTACAAATAGTAACATTGGGATCATTCCCAAGGGATGACCTAAACAGACCCCGAAAACCCTAGTTTTCCTAGATTGTACTCACAGCCAGTACAAAATGCTTATATGATGTTGATTGTGTTCCTAGAACTTACATGCGTTTATTGATCCTTTATGTTGAACGTATATCTTACCCTACAGTGGCTTTATTGTCGCCTACATCCTCGTCGTGTAGACTTGCAGGTTGAGGAGTAGATTGCTTGGTGAGTTTTGTTGAGGATGGTGTCATGCCTACTCTTTTTATGCTGGATGTCTAGATTAGGTGCTCTGATCTAGGATTTTTGGGGTTGTATTATTCTACATTTTGGATTATTGATGTTATTGGATCTACATGATCAACTGAGGATATTCTGTTTATGTTAAGATTTTTATGTTGTGACCCGAGATGATATTTGTTGAGATGATTATTCCGCTGTGATCTGAGTGTATATATTTGATGAAATTTTTATTATGAGAATTTAATATGAGATGTTTGATAACTTATAATACCTCGATTTGTTGAATTGCATGATTTATTATTTAAATAATAGTCTCGGAAATCGGGGTCTTATACCCCCATTTGATTACATCAAAATCAACTATGATGGGTCTTCTTTTGGAAATCCTCTGAGTGGATCTATTGGAATATTTTTCAAAGCCTCTCCCTCCGCCTTCTTAGGTGCTTTTGCTCAGAATATTGTTCATGCTACCTCTTTAGAAGCGGAATTTAGTGCTTCTATGTTTTCCATGGAAAAGGCTTTTGATTTGCATCTTATGAATATTTGGATTGAGACTGATTCCCTTAGTGTTGTGAAAGCTGACAACAAGTAGTAGGGTTTGCCTTGGAAGATGCAAGCTAGATGGCACAATTGCATTCACTTTTTCTTGCAAATTAGATGCATTTGCACTCATGTGCTTAGAGAGGAGAATATGGTGTTGATGCTTTTGCCAGGAATGGTCAAAGTCTTGCTTTATTCTCTTCTCAATGGTGGGAGTATCCAACTTCTTTTGTTGTTTCATTTCATGCTAGGGATTCTTTAGGTTTACCTTTTAATAGGGTTTCCATGGATTAATTGTTGTAAGAGGCTCAGGCAGCTCCTGATTTCTTTTATTTCATTTTATAGCTTTATCAACAAAAAAATCAACTGAACAGTCAAAGTAACAATATTCAACAAAGAACAAAACAATTTTTACGATGCATTCAAAAATCCGAATAAATTAGTACATTCCACTACAAGAAATCAGCCTTTTAGAGACTGAATATTCAGTCGCTACGTCATCAAAATTGGTCACTGATAGATTTAGTAGCTTAAATAGCGACCACAAATAAGAGTGGCTAAAACGATGGTCGCTAATCCCTTGTGACCGGTCTAGCGACTGATTTTTCGCGACTGCTTTTGTGACTACACATAGAGATTGATTTTCTCACTAAATTTTGAGGTGGAATTAGAGATTGATATAGAGACGTTTTTGGATACTGATTCAGAGACAAAATCTAGACACCGATTTAGACACCCTGTTCTTGGCTGAAATCAGCTAATTTAGTGACTGGGTTTGACACTTAATTGGCCACAGAATTTAGAGATCGAATTTGTGATGGAAATTAATTTATTGTATTATAAATTTTGGTCGCTATTTGTTGGAACAAGAAGTGTCTTGGACAAATCCACTAAGGTTTTGATGATAACAAAGTACTGAAGAACAACTGGAATACTAACATATGTTCAAGTGTGCAGAATCAAGGAAGAATATATCTATCAAGGATGAACATATGAAGAGCATCAGAAGGAATAAGGGAAGCTAAGAAGACTATGGTAGAAGACCAAAGGAAGGTCAACCAGAAGTCAACGTCTTAAAAAGATGGGTACCACACAGAATCTAGAGAGGCAACTCAACAGACTCTGTGATGGTGATCAGACTCAGAAGCAGACACTACAGACTGGTATCACCCTCAAACTTGAGTAAGTTATGAGGGACCCACAATCCACGTAGGTTATGTCCTATTCTATGAACTGTCACTATCAAGGTTCTGATAGGTGCAGTTCTTTTGTCTCCTTCTGTCTACGTGCACAATCAAACAAAAGACACCAAGAACAAAGCAATGCAATAGATAATTCTTCTTTCAGCAAAGGAAAATTCAATGACCATCCAACGAGATTATCCATATCAGGCAAAGGACCAACGTTCTTGATCAAAGCTTCTCAACGACTCTATTTGCGCTGGCGCTCTTATCCAACGTCTCTCAAAACCCTACGTATAAAAGGAGTTGAAGACCATGAAGAAGATCAACAAGACTCTGCTATTAAACTCAGTCATTGCTCTGTCAAATCATATAGCGCAGAACACTTAAGATATTTCTTACCAAACTTTGTATCTTAGAAATCCTAGAGTTGTAGAGAGTTTGTTCATTTGTTCATATACACTAAACACTGTGAAATCTGGTGTAGAACAAATTAGAAGTCTTTAGCTTGTGAAGCTTAAGCGTATAAGCCTCTTGGTGAAATCTTGAGCAAATAGAAGTCGCTTAGGTGTGTCCTTAGAGCATTAGAAGTATCTTGCCTGCGTGCTTGAGCACTTGTAAGTCTGTTGGAGTTGTCCTTGAGCAGGAAGTCTTCAGGAGAGTCCTAGAGCAGGAAGTCTTAAGTAGGTGTGCTTAAGCAAGGAAGTCTTCAGGAAGAGTCCTAAAGCAGGAAGTCTTGAGTTGTGTTCTTGAGCATAGGAAAGTCTCTTTGAGTTGTCCTTGAGCAATTTGTAATCTTGTGTGATTATAGCAAAATCCCTTGGAAGTGCAAGGGGACTGGACTACTCCTAGGTTGTAGGAGGAACCAGTATAAAAATTATTTGTGTCTGTTTCTCTCTCTCTCTCATTTTCTTTATCTTTGTGTTTCTGTACTATCTACTTGAAGGGATTTCAAGAGGGTTTTTCAAAATTTTAATCCTCTTAGCGGAACAAATCCCATTGAAACGGATATTGGTTAAATCATTAATCACAAATCAAACAAAACACATACTTAAACACTTTAAGGATTATGTGTTTATCTCTTGAAGAGCAGAGCCTTTGTAGCAGAATTGTTTCTGATCACGAGCAAAGCAACATAGCGATGCCTCTACTTGGTCCACACGAACAGAACTTCTCTGATGACCAGTGCTAGCCAATTCCAATGGAGATTTAGAGAGAATATGGTTTAGAGAGCAGCGGCTAGGTTTCACAACTTTTGTGAATTAGGTTAAGCGTTTCAACAAAAGTCAGTAATGCTTCACCACAAGGGTTCTATTTATAGAGCCACTTGTGTGGTCAACAAGTCAAGCACTTAAATACACCGTACCTTACGGCGCACCATATTTCACTCAAACACATTGTACCTTACGGTGGACCGCATTTCTCTTTTTTTCATAAATTAAATAATAAGTAATACTTAATTATTTAATTACTAGTAAGACCTACTTATTATTTTATAAATAAATCTTACTTATTTATTTCTCTCATCTATCTGTCCTTTGTGTGTGACCCCTATAGGTTCCCGTAACGTTGGCAATAATGTTAAATCACATATTTAATATTATAAACAGTGAGCAGTATCTAACAACACATCACTGCTACCCAAGTGACGACAATGTCATGTGATCTAACAAAACCTTTCTGTGATAATGATCATGTGTATAATTACCCCTTTGCCCTCATGTCTATATTGAACACAAGGCATATACCATGTCATCCTTGTCTAGTTCAATATTGGGCCCATAGACATTTCTCCTGTTATGTAGGAGGGGCAAATTCCATCTAGGTCACTCATGTCCCTTAGCATGATTCATGGAGTACCCATCAACCAACTTTATAGTCATCCTTTTACAGACAACGTTTGAATGGTGATAAAGCACTCGACTCCTAGATCTACGGTACATAGTGGTTTCAGGTCAAAGGGTGAAATACACCAATATCACTATGAGAATATCTTATGACACTTTCATAACTTTTACTATGTAGTATTCTCATGGTGGGTCAATCCAGTATAAATATTACTCCTAATATTTATACATATGTAAAGACTTGATAACTCTTTATCTGTGATCCGTGAGATGTGATCATCAGTCTACCCACATAATAGTCTATATGCTTTAATGTTATCCCATTTTACAATAAAGCTTGACTGTGGATACTTTAAGAATAATGTCCTTTCGTTTAATGGGTCTCATGATTAAATCACACTTAATGCTCCATTAAATGGACTAATTATTCTAGGGAATTTATTATTTTGAAACTAAACAAAAGAATAAATAAATTCCTTATATATATTCATACATATATATATATATATCAAAGTCATGATACAAAGCCAAATCCAATCAAAATAAATTGGCTATTAGGGCTTATTCCAACAATCTCCCACTAGCACTAAAAGCCAATCAAATATTATCTCGATAAATATTGGTCAAGTGTTAGCATCAAGCACACTATGGGCAAGATACTCTACTAACAGATAAGGAACTTTTCCTATGTTGGTAGGTTATACTTCTTTCAATTTGCACTTTCGATCTTCTATCAAAAGGAAATTGAAGTGTCAATATATACTTTTGAATCATTTGTGAGATCTAGTTTTCATTGCTCGCAAGATTAAACCAATTTCACCTCAGACGAGATCAATGAAATCCGCAACGCAAGAAACATATGTTTTTGCTCAGTTATGAGCTAAACAATCCAAATCGTATATTTGACATCTGTAATAGAAACAACAACTATCTGAAGCTTGTACTTTTACAAATTTCATAGTGGACATCCAAGCATAACATTTATTCCAGATTGCGATATGGATATACTGTACACTAATATGAAAGTTGTCATCATTGTAACTCCTTTACAATGTTCCTTTCATTCGTGTTCAAGAAACAATCCTAAGTCCTTTAAGACATCCAAGGATATTCTTGAAAGTATTATAGTGTCAAAAACTATAATCAATTTTGGTACATATTAGAAACAATTTTCTAACCATGTCTCACATGTGTAGATAAATTGTTTCGGTGACTAGTACGTCATCCACATACTCCACCAAACTAATATCAATGCTCCCACTAATCTCCTTGTGTGCACAAGATTCTTTATTAATCAAAGTTTTCATACAACTTCATTAATAAAACAAATAATTCAACTTCATGAAGCCTGCTCCAATCCATACATAAATTTTGTAATATATGTATGTTTCTAGTATCCTTTGGATTAACGAAATTCTAGATATATGTCAAATACATATATAAGGTTATTCCAAGTAAGGAATTCAACCTCGTTATCCATCTTCCAGAACACTTATTATACAACAATGGGAAGTGGGATCGTTGGATTTAAGCATTACGATGATGTAATGGTTTCGTCACGATTTGCATCATGAGTTGCATGAAACCTTCTACAGTCAATCACATCTTAAAGGTATTCATAATACCATCCATGTCAGTTTTATATAAGAAAACCCACATTCATCTTATGAGTCGTACTCATTGGATGATATAACCAATATCCATATAAGGTTTGTGTACATAGATTCTATATAAGATCCCATGGCATCTAGCCACTTCTCCATATTCAGGCCATTTGCAACCTTCTAGTAAGTTTGGGCTCATCTTCCATGAGCATCATATCACCTTGTTGAGCCATGACAAAATCATGTTTCTCATCCTAGTGATATGACATGTCAGACTCATCTAGATCTTGTGCTACTCGAACTGGTGATTTAACATCAACCCTTTGTTGAATCAGTTCATGTTCCATTCTTAAAGAAACATGTATTTTGTGGTACTTGACTTAATTCAAGTTCTACATCACTCCCACTGGCTCCTGCAGAGATATACTCCTTCAACAGGAATACTCCAGTTCTAGCGACAGACAACTTTTGTCATGTGATGTAGAATTAGTATCCTTTAGTTTCCAAAGGATACCTCCACAAGCATACATTCATCTAGTTTGGAATTTTGTTTATCTAATAGACATCATAACCCCAAATTATCATAAAGTCAAACTAGGTATTTTTTCTCCATATCTAATATGGTGTCTCGATTTGAACTTATTGTGGGTGAAGAATATTTGTAATTTAATCAATTTCAAGAGTCATGGAGTTATAATCAAACTATTTTGGATCTAGTCATGTCAAACATGAAGTGATATAAATTATCAATATACTCCTTAATTAAGCATTAACCATCACGACATACTCGTATGGTCTTTATACTTTTCAAAATTATTTCTTTACTCCATCATTGAACTCTTTGAACCAATTCAAAGATTTCTAACTCGTTTCAAACACACATTTACATTTTCCAATCTAATCAACAATGTAAATGAAGTAAAAGAAATAAATATCTCTAGCAAATGTGTTTGGTGATCCATATACATCATATGTATATTGATTCGAATAAATAAGATGTTCTCTAACACTGAAATATTTTAAAGGTGGAACTCACACCCATCAAATGATATAATATCAAATGAGTCCATGAGTCCATATTCATGGAATCTGGAATTGTGAATCACACTTCTTTGCAACAATAATGTCGATGATATACAAAAGGTTCAAATCTCATTTGATCCTTTCCTCATATGTTATAGTCCAGCTTATCAAGATCATGGAACTCAAATTCATTACTTGATTAGCACACTTGTATAGCAAACATTATTTGGATAATAGGACAACGTTTGTCTTTTATTCAACTGCACAATCCTTCTCTTGTCAATACAAGATATAGGATTTAATGCTTCTATTTTATATGGAATTTAATAACAAATATTTGGTTCCAAATCAAGTTAAATTTAAGTCCAAGCATTAGCTCCTATGTCAATGAAACAATTTGTTCCATTCTAGACATAGGTGGACTTCACTTATAGTTAATGTCATGCTTCTTTTAAAACTCTATATATTTCAACAAATATGAGATCAATCATCAAGTATCATATACTTATGATGCAAAAGTAAAAATTTAACTTTCTATAACTTTGTGAGCAAAGAAGAAGTCTTACCTCTTTCTTATATTTTGACTCTTTTCAAAACATTAACAGTTTTTCTTGTACTTGAGAACAATTCTCAATTCTTGTACCAATTCAGAAACTCCTTTCTGAAGATTTTGTTCTTTATAAGAACATTTAACAGTATAATAAAATGCATATGCCAAATAAATATTAAATACAGGAAATAAATAAAATAAATGTATCATGATTTAAAACATTTAATTAGGTCTTTAATTAAATATGCTCCCACTATTTTACTCAAAACAAATAACCTTCAACATTTGATTCGGAAAATCTCATTGGAAGATTTTCTAGTGGGTTCAAATCCATATTTCACTTCGTTTTGAGTCAGCGAGGGCTAATCCCCAAAACTTAGCTATTTAGGTAGGAACTCCTTCCAATTGTATCTCATACAACTTTCAAACCATTTGGGTGAGTAACTCCTTACTCTAATCTATCATATAGGTGTTCCCACATATTGCTTCTAAATATATTTTAATCTTATTAAAATAATTTAGTTAAGTTAGACCCAAAGAATAACAGTCGGGTAAATGGAATTACCTCACCGCAACTTACTAGTATAGAAAGAGCACTTCGCTAAGGCGAACCCACACTATTCGAGACTAGTTTTGAAGGGTGCTATCCTTTGGAAAGCAATTAACTTAATATTCTACTTGAAGTAAATATATTTTTAATCTTATTAAAATAACTTAGTTAAGTTAGACCCAAAGAATAACAGTCGGGTAAATAGAATTACCGCACCTCAACTTACTAGTATAGAAAGTGCACTTCGCAGAGGCGAACCCACACATTTCGATATTAGTCTTGAAGGGTATTATACTTTGGAAAGTAATTAACTTCATGTTCTATTTGAAGAATTTTTTATTAAGTTTGATCTCATCGACATATGTATCTCATACACATGTCTCTTAAGATGCATGACATTCATGCTCATAGATAGCAAGTATATAAAACATTTACAACATACATTGCTAACATACATCTAAAACATGCGTTAACTAAACATACATTTCATGCATCACATACATAAAATAATATATTAGATTAGGTATATATATAGTTATGACCACCTAATGCGCGTAAGACTAAAATAATTACAAGTCTTCGATCTTTGAGTTGACTTCTCAAGTCTCTCCAACGACCTCCTTGTTTGTCTTTGCTTTTCATCATCACGAACATTTTAGAGTTATTTAAAATAAATAAATATCACGACACGCAAGCCGTATTTTAAATTAAACGCAGGTCGTATTTAAACAAAATAAAATAAATCACCAAACGCGCTAAGGCCATAACTATAAATACCCAAAATAATTAATTAATTAGTGAACACATGAGCTATTTAAATTAGAATGAAATCTCAATTTAAATAAGTCAAAATCAATATCTGATATGCATTTGCGAATCAAATCGAATGCAAAATTAATTATGAATCAAATATTCATATAATTATTTTCTATTAAAGCTTATCAATTACCGGAAAAACATATGATTGAATTTAATTAAATAATTAATTCAAATAAGATCAAATCTTCAGTATCGTATTATTAAATACGAATCAATCGCAAAATAACTATGAGCTAATATGCCATTCAATCTCATTGAATAACAATTAATTTAATAACAAAATATGGCAATTTTCAGTAAACATGGGAAAACCGTTTTGCCTTTTGATTAGCGATATGTAGTATAACTGGGATTAGTTATGTGGCTTATGAAAGAATTCACATGAACAACTCTTGTATTGGAATTGATTTCAATCAAAAAAATAACAATCTCTTGAAGTTTTAAACTTCTAGATTATATATATATATATATATATATATATATATATATAATAAAATAATTTAAATCAACCATTGACTAGACATGCCACATAACCTTTTGAACCAATTTCAAACCTTTTGCAATCCGCACATTACTCTCAAATCTGCCGACTACTCAAAACTGATTTCATGATATTTTAGATTTATCCATTCTTTACGGTATTCATTATCTCTTTCAATAGTTAATAATTGTTACATTTATCAAATCAAATTTGATAAGAGGAACACGTATTGTAATATAAATTTGATTCTAAGAACCAAACAAAATTATTGGAACAAAAGTCAAAACAATTTTAGAGATCTAATCTATCATGAAAACCAAAACAATTTTGTTTTATTTGTTTCTAGTAAATATGGTGATCTTCGTATGCCAATTTTGTGGACTCACCGAAACCAAATTACGACAAGACAAAGCTGAATCATATTCAAAAGGTAAAACATGCGTATTGATGTATATCAAATATACACAAAATTTGATCCGGCTCACAGATAAATTTCGTGTTGCATATACAGGATACAAATCGAAACGAATCTTAAACAAAATAAAAGGGCTCACAAAACAATATATGCATAACGAATCATATTCAAAACGATAAAGCATATAATCATGTTAAGCAACACAAACAGATTCGAATTCAATGATTTAATCATAACCATGCTCTGATACCACTGAAGAGATTTCTAGAGAGTTTTTCAAAATTTTAATCCTCTTAGCGGAACAAATCTCATTGAAACGGATCTTGATTAAATCATTAATCACAAACAAGCAGAACACATACTTAAGCACTTTAAGGATTATGTGTTTACCTCTTGAAGAGCAGAACCTTTGTAGCATAATCAATTTTGATCACGAGAGCGATGCCTCTACTCAATCCACACGAACAAAACTTCTCTGATGACCGGTGCTAGCCAATTCCAACGGAGATTCAGAGAGAATAGGGTTTAGAGAGCAGCGGCTATGTTTCACAACTTTTGTGAATTAGGTTAAGAGTTTCAACAAAAGTCAGTAATGCTTCACCACAAGGGTTCTATTTATAGAACCACTTGTGTGGTCAACAAGTCAAGCACTTAAATACACCGTACCTTACGACGCACCATATTTCACCCAAACACATTGTACCTTACGGTGGAGCGCATTTCTCTATTTTTCATAAATTAAATAATAAGTCATACTTAATTATTTAATTACTAGTAAGACATACTTATTATTTTATAAATAAGTCTTACTTATTTATTTCTCTCATCTATCTGTCATTTGTGTGTGACCCCTATAGGTTCCCGTAACATTGGCAATAATGTTAAATCACATATTTAATATTATAAACAGTGAGCGGTATCTAGCAACACATCACTGCTACCCAAGTGACGAGAATGTCATGTGATCTGACGAAACCTTTCTGTGATAATGATCATGTGTATAATTACCCCTTTGCCCTCATGTCTATATTGAACACAAGGCATAGACCATGTCATCCTTGTCTAGTTCAATATTGGGCCCATAGACATTTCTCCTGTTATGTAGGAGGGGCAAATTCCATCTAGGTCACTCATGTCCCTTAGCATGATTCATGGAGTACCCATCAACCAACTTTATAGTTATTCTTTTACAGACAACGTTTGAATGGTGATAAAGCACTCGACTCCTAGATCTAGGGTACATAGTGGTTTCAGGTCAAAGGGTGGAATACACCACTATCACCAGAAGAATATCTTATGCCACTTTTCATAAGTTTTACTATGTAGTATTCTCATGGTGGGTCTATCCAGTATAAATATTACTCCTAATATTTATATCTATGTGAAGACTTGATAACTCTTTATCTGTGATCAGTGAGATGTGATCATCAGTCTACCCACATAATAGTCTATATGCTTTAATGTTATCCCATTTTACAATAAAGCTTGACTACGGATACTTTAAGAATAATGTCCTTTCGTTTAATGGGTCTCACGATTAAGTCACACTTAATGCTCCATTAAATGGACTAATTATTCTAGGGAATTTATTATTTTGAAACTAAACAAAAGAATAAATAAATGCCTTATATATATATATATATATATATATATATATATATATATATATATATATATCAAAGTCATGATACAAAGCCAAATCCAATCAAAATAGATTGGCTATTAGGGCTTATTCCAACACTACTGCACTCAGACTCTGTATCAGAATCTGTACACCACAGATTTTGAACAGCTTGTGAAGACCAAGAAAAAGAAACAGAAAAAGCCAAACAATTCACCCCTCCCCCCTCTTATTTCTCACCTTCAGTTGGTATCAGAGCATGGTCTGTGCTCTGTCACTTAACCGTGCCACAAAAATAAATCCAGAGAGAAAAATATGTCTTTCACTAGTGAAATCTCTACTCCTGATGTCAACAACACCTCCAACAATGATAAAAAACTATTATTCTGTCAAACCTCCATCTTTTAATGGAGATGCTACACAATTTTCATGGTGGAAGAGCAAAATGTACAGCCACATCGTAGGAGTAGATGATGAACTCTGGGATATAATGGAAGATGGAATAAGTTTTGATGTTGATTAAGAAGAAATGGTGGTAGACAGAAAGAAGTTGACAGCCATTCAGAAAAAGGTCTACAAGAAGCACCACAGAGTAAGAGGGATTCTAGTGGATGCTTTACCTCATGTTGAGAACATGAAGATTGTAGACAGAAGAGGAGAATGCAGATGATGAGTCTGGTGATGATGCAGATCTTAAGGAGATGGCTTACTTAATCAAGAGTTTCCAATACCTAACTAAGAAAAGAAGGTTCTTTGGTAGAAGCAGTGGTCCCAAGGCATCCGGTTCTAAAGACAAGAAAGATACTCAGAAAGGATGCTTCAACTGTGGAAAGACAGATCACTTTATAGCCAAATACTCTGAAGCACCAAAAAGAAGGGAAAGCTCCAGGAAGAATGCTTACATAAGAAAAATCAAGGAGAGATTTATGGCAACCTGGGAGATGCTTGATGAAGAGACAGATTCTGAAGACAACAAGGAGGAAGCCAATCTGGGTCTAGTAGTCACTGCTGCTTCTTAAGCTGGACCAAGTTCAGATTTTGATGAAGATGATGAGGTAATCTCTAAACTATCCTGCAATGAATATGTGACTACTGTCAATAAGATTATGAAACTCTATCTGAGCAAATCAAAATCTCTGAAAGAATTGCAAAAACAATGTGATTTGTTATCAGAAGAGTCAAAGCTTCTAAGTTACCAAAATCAAAGATTGTCAGCACAAAACAAAGATTTGAAACAAAAAATTGAATTTCTGGAAGAAAGGCAATTTTTAGATATTAACAAAACTAACAGATCTTTGACTAAATTCAACAGCTCGTCTGAAGAACTTAGCACTGGTAACATTGACAGAAGTAAATTAGCTTCCATAAGTTGTAATGTTAGTAAGAACAAAGCAAAAGAAATTGACTTCAAACAACCCTCTGTTAACGAGGTACATAACTCTGTAAAGACAAAGAAATCATCTTGTTCTGAATGCATTCAAAAGGGTCTGCTTTTCAACTTGGACCCAAAGGCTAAGATTTTGAAGAAATCTAAACCAAGGATTATTATATTCATGGCTAAATGGGATTCAGAATCTACTGCCAAGAAATATTCAAGACCAAAACTTTTAAAATCAAAAGTCTTGAATAAATCTAAACAACAAAGCCTAAGGTATAAAGTTCTGAGGAGAGGAAAGACCTTCAGAACTAACCCCAAAGGACCCATTCAGACATGGGGACCCAGGAATAATACTTCTTATGTTTCAGGTATGCTTCGTAAGAAAGTCAAAGCATCAATCATGTTATCTGGACAGTGACTGCTCACGACACATGATAGGAGAAAGACATCTGTCTAAAGACCTGATCATGAAAGAAAGAGGTATTATAGGATTTGGAGGAAACCAACAAGGAAAAATTGTTGGAACCGGTACCATTGGTAACTCTTCTATATCTATCAATAATGTTTGGTATACTGATGGACTCAGACACAACCTTCTTAGTATTAGCCAATTCTGTGACAGTGGCTATAGAGTAGTATTTAACAAAAACATATGTACAATCATCAATGAATCTGATCAATCCACAGTGTTCATAAGTCAGAGGAAGGGCAATATTTATAAAATCAACTTTTCTGAATTGGTTGATCAGAAGGTCGTTTTCCTTCTGTCAGTGAATGATGAGAAGTGGCTCTGGCATAAAAGATTAGGACATGCTAACTGGAGATTAATCTCTAAGCTTAGCAAGTTGAATCTGGTCAATGGACTGCCAAAGCTACACTATCACTCAGATGCACTCTGTGGAGCATGCCAAAAAGGAAAGATTGTCAAAACAGTTTTTAAACCTAAAAACATTGTCTTTACTTCCAGACCTTTGGAACTACTTCACATTGATTTGTTTGGACCAGTCGGGACAGCATCAATCAATGGGAAGAAATATGGATTAGTCATAGTTGATAACTATAGCAGGTGGACTTGGGTAAAATTTCTTAGAACCAAGAATGAAGCATATGATGTGTTTAGCACCTTCTGCACTCAAGTACAAGCTGAGAAAGAACTAAAAATTCTTAAAGTCAGAAGTGATCATGGAGGAGAGTTTGAGAATGAGCCATTTGAAAAATTTTGTGAAAAAAATGGAATTCTCCATGAGTTTTTTCTCCTAGGACTCCAAAACAAAATGGGGTTGTAGAAAGAAAGAACAAATCCTTACAAGAAATGGCTAGAAAAATGCTCCATGAAACTGACATGGCTAAGTACTTATGGGAAGAAGCTGTAAACACAACATGTTATGTACAGAACATAATCTACATAAGACATATTCTGAACAATACATCATATGAGTTATTCCAGGGAAGAAAACCAAGTATTGCTTACTTTCACCAATTTAGATGTAAATGTTACATTCTAAATAACAAAGTCTATCTAACTAAGTTTGATGCCAAGGCTCAAAAGTGTATCTTTTTGGGATACTCTGAAGGTCAAAAGCATACAGAGTGTACAACTCTGAAACTAATGTGATTGAGGAATCAATACATATCAGATTTGACGACAAAAAGCCTGATAACAAAATATCAGAGTTGGTTGAAAGTTATGCAGAAATACAGGTATCAGAAGACTTACCGGAATCTATCCAAGTATCTAAACCTGCCACTGATGTCCCAGATTCTTTCAATACATCTGAAGCACTTGAGACTAATGCAATACCTGAAGCAAATCTAGAAGGTGATGAGTCTGAAGAAGATGCCCGTGATGATTCAGAAGAATCACCTCAATCCAGAAGAACCTTCAAATATAAGTCAGCTCATCCAGAGCAGCTCAAAATTGGAAGCAAAGACAGTCCTCTAAGAACAAGATCAACATTCGGGAATGAATCCATGTTGGGACTGATTTCTTTAATTGATCCTACCTTAATATATGAAGCTCTTGCAGATGATGGGTGGATTGTGGCCATGCAAGAAGAACTGAATCAGTTCCAAAGAAATGATGTTTAGGATCTAGTTGTCAAACCTCTCCAGAATAACATCATTAGAACAAAGTGGGTCTTCAGGAACAAAATCAACGAGCAAGGAGAAGTAATCAGAAACAAATCTAGATTGGTAGCACAAAGTTACAGTCAGCAAGAAGGAATTGATTACACTAGAAACATTTGCACCTGTTGCTAGACTAGAAGCAATAAGATTACTTCTGTCTTATGCTGTCAATTATGGTATCATCTTATATCAGATGGATGTTAAGAGTGTCTTTCTCAATGGTGTCATTTCTGAAGAAGTCTATGTTAAACAACCTCCTGGATTTGAGGATGTAAAATATCAAGATCATGTTTTCAAACTTAAGAAACCCCTATATGGTCTTAAACAAGCTCTTAGAGCATGGTATGATAAACTAAGTGATTTCTTGCTTGAAAAGGGTTTTCAAAGAGGACAGGTTGATACCACTCTCTTTAGAAAAACATTAAAGAAAGACATCTTAATTATCCAGATATATGTTGATGATATCATTTTTTGCTCCACTAATGTTGCTCTATGTAACAAATTTTCTAAGATCGTGCAGCCTGAGTTTGAAATGAGTATGATGGGAGAATTAAATTTCTTTCTTGGTATTCAAATCAACCAATGCAAGGATGGAGTCTATGTTCATCAATCTAAATATGCAAATGAGCTTCTAAAGAAGTTTAATCTTGAAGATTGTAAACTAATGGCTACTCCAATGCATCCAAACTGCAACATGAGCAAAGAAGAATCTAGCAGTAAGGTGGATCAAAAGTTGTATAGAGGTATGATAGGTTCCTTACTTTACCTGATAGCATCTAGGCCAGATATTTTATTCAGTGTCTATCTGTGTGCAGGATTCCAGTCAGATCCTAGAGAACCTCACTTAATAGCTATTAAGATAATTTTCAGGTATCTGAAAGGAACAACTAATCTTGGAATTATGTATAAGAAATCACAGGATTATAAGCTAGTTGGATTTTGTGATGCTGACTATGATGGGGACAGAATTGAAAGAAAATCCACCAGTGCAAATTGTCAATTCCATGGTGAAAACTTAATATCCTGGGCTAGTAAGAGACAAAGCATTATTGCATTGTCCACAGCAGAAGCAGAATACATATCAAGCTGCAAGTTGCTACACACAACTACTCTGGATGAAACACCAGTTAGAAGACTATCAGATTAGTGAGAATAATATCCTAGTTTGCTATTTGTCTATCTAAGAATCCAATTCTTCACTCTAGAGCAAAGCATATTGAGATAAAACATCACTTTATAAGAGATTATGTTTAGAAAGGTGTTATAGACATTCAGCTCATTGATACAGATCACCAATGGGCCGATATTTTTACAAAGTCATTGACTATTGAAAGATTTGAGTTTATTAAAAAGAATCTGAACATGCATTTTATCTCAGAATAACTCTTGCTCTTGAGTGATAACACAAAATCTGAAAAAGGGATCAGAAGCTACTTCAGTAAAATTCTCTATGAGCATTTATGCAAGGAAGTCGAATCTGAATACTCAACAGACTCTAGAGTGACACAGAAGTTGGACAGTCTAAGACTCTGACAATGCACATAAGTGGAAAAGTCTCATTTGTCTTTTCATACACTTGTCCACCTACGTATCACGTTTCTGAGCCAGTTTCTGACGTGGCTTGTGACTTGTTGGGTAATTACCTGTAGGCAATGATGTTTATTCTCTTACTACTATTTTCTCGTGCCCTGTTTTGTCATTATTGCATTTTCTTTTTGCCTCGTACTCTATTTTCAAAAAATCACCTGAAGATGAAAAATTGTGACACTCTATTTATAGTTACAGTCACACTCTTCATTTCCACTCATTTCATTAAGTTTTCTAAAAGAATTAATGGAAAATCCTTTTGTATTCCCTTGGATCATAAGGAAAACCAAAATCCTGAAACCTGAACTGATAAGTGTCTGTTCAATCAAAAGAGAAGCTATGATTAGTGTCGAGAACATCCCCAGAATGATATTTGATGTGAATAAGTATGATATAGAAAATCATTTTGAAATGCAAAAGTGGATGAACATCCTTCAAGCTCTGGATGATATATGGAATAAAATCATCAAGAACCAGAGATGAGGTCATCCAAAACAGGGGATCAGTTTAAGCAGCCCAACTCTGCCATTCGCAAATGTGCTAGAGTTCAACTCAGCACTGCATGATGGTTGCTTAAACCACATTGAAGATGGAGATGAAGTCTTGATTGTTGGATTTGGACGAAAATGTCCTACTTAGTGACATCTCCAGATTCAAGGTTGTGAAGGCTTCTGGGTGTATCTAAAGAATTTGAAGATGTAGAAGACCTTACAACAGTAAGACTTGACAACATAGCTTAGGATTTAATGTTAGATCAGATGCTGAGTTCAGAACCTAGGATTTAGTTTTTTTTATGTGTCTTAGTTTGTTTTAGTAAAGGTTTTGTCTAAAATATATTGTAAGCTGACCTGAATAGTGTTAATCTATTCTTATAATATATTTCATATGGTTTTTGTTAAAAAAAAAAATCTCTTTTTCTCTTTTTTTAACCTTTTGCATTCATGGCTTAAACTTGCATATATTTTTGTTGATGAAAAAAGGGGGAGTAGAAGAAAGTATTTGAACACTGAGCCAAAACTGAAACTAAGGAAACCTTTTATGAAAAAATATTGAGCTCAAATGTTAATCTTATCAGAACTGATGGGATATCAGACTGATCTTAATTGGAGCTTGAAAACCTTTGTGTGATCAAAGTTTGATGTCTTGATGGGTATCATATTGGACATATTGGACTTAATCGGAGCTTACAAACCTCTGTGTGATCAATCTGATATCTTGTTGATGATCTGATATGCCTCATTGATTATTTGTTTTGATGCGCTTAAGAGTGACTAAGAATGAATTTAATTAACTTGGAATAGGACTTAGGGGGAACTTGCAAACCTCACCTTAATGGACCTATCATAAACTCAGAGGGAGCTTGCAAACCTCAACATGAGACTGTCAGACTCAGGGGGAGCTTGCAAACCCATTACCCTGAAGTCTAACTGTTAATTAGATTAACAACAATTTTTCAAAACACTTGTGCTTGTCATCATCAAAAAGGGGGAGATTGTTGGAACAAGAAGTGTCTTGGACAATTCCTCTAAGGTTTTGATGATAACAAAGTATTGAAGAACAATTGGAATACTAACATATGTTCAAGTGTGCAGAATCAAGGAAGAATCTATCATTCAAGGATGAACATATGAAGAGCATCAAAAGGAACAAGAGAAGCTAAGAAGACTATGGGAGAAGACCACAGAAAGGTCAGCCAGAAATCAACGTCCTAAAAAAACGGGTACCACACAGATTCTGGAGAGGCAACTCAACAGACTCTGTGATGGTCATTGGACTCAGAAGTAGACACTACAGACTTGGATCACCCTCAGACTTGAGTAAGTAATGAGGGACCCAGAATCTAGGTAGGTTTTGTCCTATTCTGTGAACGATCACTATCAAGGTTTTAATAGTTGCAGTTCTTTTGTCTTCTTCTGTCTACTTGCACAATCAGACAAAGGACATCAAGAACAAAGCAATGCAATAGATAATTCTTCTTTCAGCAAAGGAAAATTCAAAGACCATCCAACGGGATTATCCATATCAGGCAAAGGACCAACGTTCTTGATCAAAGCTTCTCAACGACTCTATTTGCACTGGCACTCTTCTCCAATGTCTCTCAAATCCCTGACTATAAAAGGAGCTGAAGACCATAAAGAAGATGAACAAGACTTTACTATTAAACTGTGCCATTACTCTGTCAAATCATATAGCGTAAAACACTTAAGATATTTCTTACCAAACTTTGTATCTTAGAAGTCCTAGAGTTGTAGAGAGTCTATTCATTTGTTGATATACACTAAACATTGTTAAATCTAGTGTAGAACAAATTAGAAGTCTTTAGCTTGTGAAGCTAAAGCGTAGAAGCATCTTGGTGAAACCTTGAGCAAATAGAAGTCTCCTAGGTGTGTCCTTAGAGCATTGGAAGTTTCTTGCCTGCGTGCTTGAGAACTTGTAAGTCTCTTGGAGTTGTCCTTGAGCAGGAAGTCTTTAGGATAATCCTAAAGCAGGAAGGCTTAAGCAGGTGTGCTTAAGCAAGGAAGTCTTTAGGAAGATTCTTAAAGCAAGAAGTCTTGAGTTGTGTGCTTGAGCATAGGTAAGTCTTTTGGAGTTGTCCTTGAGCAATTTGTAATCATGTGTCATTATAGTGAAATCCCTTGGAAGTGCAGGGGGACTGGACTACTCCTGGGTTATAGGAGGAACCAGTATAAAATTGCTTTGTGTCTTCTCTCTCTCTCTCTCTCTCTCTCTCTCTCTCTCTCTCTCTCTCTCATTATCTTTATCTTTGTATTTATGTACTATCTGCTGCACTCAGACTTTGTATCAAAATCTGTACACCACATATTCTAAACAGTTTGTGAACACCAAGAAAAAGAAATAGAGAAGGCCAACACAATTCAGCCCCCCCCCCCCCCCCCCTTGTGTTTTTCTCACCTTCACTATTTTGGTCTCTATCTAGATTTTTTTTATTTGTTAAATACCATACTAGTCATTATTTTGTGACTGAAAAAATTACAATATTTTTTTTTAATATTGTAATTTTTTAACTCACATTTTTATCAAATTTCATACAAAAGATCAAAATAATTCAATGTAACATGATGAAGGAAATAACATTAACCTTTGTAGTTGGTAGTCAAAATATAATACTAACGAACAGATGAGATTTGCGTATTCACAAAAGCCTTTGCACTTGGTAGTCTAGCTTCTCAACGACTCTTAATGCGTTGTCACTCTTCTCCAACGTCTCTCAAATCTATGCCTATATCCGGAGCTGAAGACCTGAAGAAGAATAATAAGACTATGCTATTTGTAATGTGCCATTACTCTGCCAAAATCAAATAACGCAAAAACACTTAGGAATTTCTTGTCAAAGTTTGTATCTTAGAAATTCTAAGTTGTAAAGAGTCGGTTTTGGATTGTATTGTTTACACCTCTGATTGTATATCAAGTGTAAGATCACATTTATTTATTTGTAAACAAAAGAAGTCTCTTGCATGCGTGCTTGAGCATTAGAAGTCTCTTTTAGTTGTGATTAAGCATTGGAAGTCTCTTTCCTGTGTGCTTGAGCATTGGAATCTCTTGCAAGTATGCTTGAGCATTTGGAAGTCTCTTGGAAGAGTCCTTGAGCATTTGTAATCTAGTAAGATTATAGTGAAATCCCCTGGAAGTGCAAAGGGATTGGACTACTCCTGTTTTGTGGGAGGAACTGTAACAGCCTGATTTTTAGGATTGATTTATTTAATTATTTTATGTGTGCTTAATTGTTTATTTTGGTGATTTATTGAATTTTGGGAGTTGAAGGGTATTTTAGTAATTTGAGGGGTAGTGGCATAATTATAATATGTTAGAAATTCATAATTTGAAAATAGTGGTGTATAAGTAATGTGGGAGGTTTAAGTGAAGTAATTGTGTAGAGAAAATAATTGTGAGTTAATTGTGACAAAGCCCATTAGTGGGAATAACATAGAAACTTATTATAAATACATTAGTTAGTGATGGTGATGAATTTAGGTCATTCATTATTCACAAACCTAGAGAGAGAAAGCAAAAGAAACTTGGTGAAGATGAAAGCTTGGGAGAAGAGCAATTTCAAGTGGGTTAGCAAGAGAAATGAAGAAACTAAGGTAAGGGGGAAGATTATCTTCATTAGTTAGTTTTAATAAGCTTGGGGTATGTTTGGGAGTTGTAGCTTATGATTAATTGTTTCTGAATTATTATGATTTTCCTGCTCATTTTTATTGATTAAATTAAGCATGTCAAAACTTGATAATTCCATGCTTTCTTCATCTTAAACTTCATTTTTCATTATATTAAGTTGATACTTTGATGAATTTTGATGTTTGTGATGATTAATATGATGATTAAGTGTTGTTTGGTGATTATGTAATTGATTATGAGTATGGGTATGTAATTTGTTTGAGAAATCATGAAGTTATGTGGAATAAGTTGTGAATTAAGTGATTTTGCAAAAAGTGCTTATTTGACTAAATCTGCTTAATTTGTTGTTGTTAGTTTGTGTTGCTGTTAAGAATAGGATCGTAATCAAAAGACTATGTTTATTGTGTGGTTTGTTGTGAAATAAGTTGTTGTTGTTGGTGTTTTGGTGAAAATGACTTAATTAAGGTAAAATGAATAAGTTGTTGTTAAAATGAGAAAGTTGTTGTTGGAATAGTTGTAGTGGGTGCATGTAGTGATGTGTAACATGTTGGAATGAAGTTATTTGAACTAGGTGTGTTTGTTTGCTAAATTTTGAATAAAAATGGATTTTGAGACGAACTTTGAAAATTAACCGAAAACCTTGTGAAATCCATATCAATTGATGTTTTGTTGTGTAACCATTGTTCAATTTGAGTGTATTGATCATGGTTAATATCTGTAAACTGATTTTGGGTCAAGGGGAATGAAAAATGGGATTTTTAGGTGAGTTTAGGGGCTTTCCCGTAAGGGAAAAACTCAGTTCTGGTGCCCAGGTACTGAGCAACTTCGCTCAGCGAAGTTCTTGGTCGCTCAACAACCTTAGCAGTAACAGCAACAGCTGTTTTGCGTGTTTTTTCCTTCGGGGGATGTTTCTGAATGTCCCAGGACACCCCTTTTGTGTTGTTTTGATGTTGTTTTGGTCCTTTGTTGGTATTTGATGGTTGTTTGCAATGATTCAAGTATGTGTAGTCATCTTAGAGACGAAGAAATGTATGTGAATTGGTTAGGTGAACTTGCAATCAATTACAGAAGTATAATGAAGGCGAATAAATCACGTAATATGATTTAAGAAGTGAATTAATGATGTTTGGTGTAGTTTGTGTGATTAAGTCATGAAACTTAAATTGTGTGAATGATGAAGTTTGTAAACACTTGATGTTGTAATAATTGAGATGTGTTGCTGTTTATACATGCTATTGATGATGCTATTGATGATGTCATTGATGATGCTATTGATGATGCTATTGATGATACTAAATGATGACGATGTTTGAGTAAATGATGATGATACTTGTTATGTATTTAAGTGACCATGTTTGATCATATGAAAGTTTATATGATAAGTGATAATGTTAATAAGTGACGATGTTAAATCATATGAGAATATATGATGATGATGATGATGATGATGTTGTTGTTGTTGTCGAGTCTTATGTGTACTTGATGTGAGTCGAATATATGATCATGCATTCATTCATGAGCCAAGTCCAGTGACGATGGTACATTTAGTGTACAAAGTGATGATGGTATATTTAGTATACAAAGTGACGATGGGATTACTCAGTAAGTTCCGATATCCAAAAAGTGACGATGGGATTACAAAGTGATGATTGGTACCACATGCATTTAGATTCGTCTAGGAACATTGCATAAGTATGAGTCTTATGTATTAATGTGTTGATGAGAATTTGTGCATCTAATTGGTAAATGTGCATTGAAGATGTGATATGATGAATTGTCATAATTAACTTGATGATTGTTTATCGATGAGGGTATGAATCGAATGATTGTAAATGATGAATTGATATGATGGTGTAGCTAGACTTGTATGAGAATATGATTATGAGTTACGTGTTCTTGAATCTTGAATAACCAATTTTGTTATGTTTGAACATTGTTGTTAATATGAATGTTATCTGAACTACACTTGTTTATTATTCCTTATTAATGAATGTATATCTTACCCTCCAATGACTGTTGTCGCCTCATCCCTTGTGAATGTAGATTTGCAGGATTGAGTATTTGCTATCGGTGAGTCGTGATGGGTTGTGGCTTGACGACTAGCTCATGTTTTTCTACTTTGCTTGGAGATTTCTAGAGTTAAGAGCTCTGATTAGGATGTCTTTGGGGAGTTTATTTTCGTACTCTGTTGGATTTATTTTGAGTGATCTTTATGATCCAGATACTTATGTATTATTTTGAGATGTTTTGAGATGACCAGAGATGATTATATGTATGTTAAGATATTCCGCTGTGATCTGTTTATTTTTATTGATGAGATTTTCATATTATATGTTTAATATGAGTTATATGAAGAAATGTAAGATTCCGATTGCATGTTCGATGTTTATTTATCGTTGATTAGTAGTCTCGAGGATCGGGGTCCTTACAGGAACCAGTATAAATTGTTGTCTCTCTCTCTCTTTCTTTATCTTTGTGTTTTGTTTTATCCGCTGCATTCAGACTCTGAGTCAGACTCTGAACCCATCAGACTCTGACCAGTGTTAAACACTTAGAAAAAGAATTTGAAAAAGCCAACACAATTCAACCCCCCTTCTTGTGTTTTTCTCACCTTCACAAAGAAGTGCCAAGCTAAGGCGCAACCCCAGCCTTTAAAGCTCGGATAAGTCTGGGGAGAAACAATATTTTATGATACGCTTTAATCAAAGGGCTAGAAGTTTGGAATGCTCAAGGCAGGAGACAAAAAAGGGATCCTAAGGAAAGAATGCTTCCCAAATCAGCGATATCCATAAAACCAAAGAAGACCAGAGGTCCCCCGAGTAAGGATCACACAACACCAGCCTGCCAATGAAGCAGAATTCGGTGCCCAAGGCACAAAAAAAATAATAGGCCGAATAAAGTCCATGACAATAAGACAAGGAGATACAAAAAAGGTTGAAACACAACTGGGAAACCAAACATGTAACCAAAACTACAATGAAGATTGTTTAAGTTACATCCAAAATTTGGGATCATATGTCGCGGTAACAAAGTAAATTACATCCAGAAGTCAGGCTCATATGCTGCAACAGTAAAATAAAATACAAAGTTAGAAGCTGAGTACAAACACCTCAGTCCCAAAAAAATCCTAACAAGTGTATCAATCTTCGACGACGCCAACAAGACTAGCAAATGACATCCCCTGGTCAACACCAACACTATATGTCTTTATGAAGTCGACATCTTCACCAAGAGACTGGTCCTCATCCACGCCCAGTGAAGGAACAGTCCATGGTTAACCCCATAATTCTCCCTGAGAAGAGTCTCACAAGGCTTCGCCTGAGGAACAAGGATGTCAGGTGAACCCCTCGGCGCAACTAGAATGTTCTCCCAAACATCACGGAAAGGATCTAGGAAATTGCAGTTCGCCTTTGAAGCCTAAAACTTAACACTCCCCAAATAAGGCAGCAAACATGCAAAAAGAGAAGCATTGAGATAAAGAGGAGGAACCTTACTTGAAAAAGAGAGAAAAAAAAGGAAGATGATGAAGGAGACTCTCCTAATGGTGAAGAACACACTCCTTAAAATTATTTTGAGAAAACGGAATACAAAGAAGGAGGGACAAAAGGCAAAAAAAATGAAAGAAACAGCAAAGACCTCTTAAATAGCCTCAAGAAACCGGTTGAAACCACAGAAGATCAAAAGATTGTCAATACGAGAAGCTGAAAGGGGGGGGGGAATCCAATAGTGCCAATCCCACAAAAAAAAGAGCCTCGAAGAGACACGACCAAATTGTCTGACAGCTATCGTGGGGAACCGCCACAGATGAAAACTGATCAGACAGGAAACTAGAAGTCACTAACACGTGGCAAAAGGAATATAGCTCCTGATGCAAATATGAGATGTTCCTTTAAGAAAACGAGTTTCACCGGACCACTCACCAACCCAGGGATCAAAATAATCAAAGTGGACCAACAGTCATGCGGCGTCACAAAGCCAAACCTAGGAAGGGAAAGAAAGTTGAACACCTATTCGCTGGAAGACCGATTGAAGGTCAAGAGCCCGAGCGCAGAAGCGCATACAACCTGTTAACGAGCTTAGGATGAGCCAACTGACAAATGAAAGACTCGTAAGTCTCCCTCCAGTAGATACAATCATCATAAAAGTCACGACGCAGCTTCAATGGACCTTTAATCCTACGAAGAAGATAGGATGAACCCTCATCTAGTCATAGAAAGAGCAATCAATGAGAGCGAGAAGATCAATAAACCTCTCCTTACGATTGGCCACGCAGCCAGAAGAGACGGTATCATCCATATTGGACTTTCAAGCCCTTGAATGGAAAAAACTGGAACAATCAATCAAAAACCACCTAGACGCACCCACAAAGGTCTGGGAACCACATCATCCGCAGCACACCAAGACACCTGAGAAGCGAAAAAACTGTGAACCTCAAAGGGCTTCCTACAACATGCTCAACCGAACCCAACAGGGTCCGAGTATCAGAGTCCAATGGAACCCTCGTCCTCAGAGACGGGTTCCTCGTGAAGGCTTTTATCAAGCTACAATCTGACTTCCTCAGTCTATAATGTAACACCCTAACCCTAAAAGTAATTTTCTAAATTAAAAATACAAATAACATTTAATCATATGAGGGTGTCACACATTCTCATCAATAAATAAACGTCAATTCAATTAGAACAGTGCAACGGAATTAATTTCAAAATTCAATCATATCCTCTCAACAAATCAACTAATTTTCGAAAAATAAAAATCTCAACATTAAAGTTTTGAAAGTAAATTAAATCTCAATTCCCCGGTGTTACATGACCAAAGCATTGACCCAAAAATAAACTCCTAATGAAAAGAAGGATTGACGAGAAGAACTCCTCGTCATTACTCCAAGCTCACAGCGTCTAAAGATCCTCGTCCTGAATATATGTGCCAAACAAGGGCACATGCGTCCAATCCGTAATCGGGGTGAGTATATAATCAAAATAAGAAGATTGCATAATCATAAAGAATAGACTCAGAGATTAAATACGGAAAACATCATTAATCATAAATATATACATATTATTCACATCATTATTTGATCATCATTTCCATAATTACGTCATTTAAAAATCACATCATCACATCAATACACAACATCAAATAGAATATCAATACATCACATTAAATAGCACATCAACACCTTAGCAAGTAATTCATCATACATCATTCACAACATCACCAATTTCAAAGACACCAATAATGCACATATCATTCACAACAACATCAAGTTCAGCACATTAACACGTACATGAGAAGATGCAATTCAACCCTATTACCTATATGCATGCCGGTACCGGTTTCTACTCGTCATTTTATTGTATGTCAGAGTTGTGTTACTGAACATACATTCGTCATTCGTCATTTTTCTAAATATGATATGATGCATGAAGGAAGACTCACTAAATACCACATATTAGCACGTCATCAATAACTCACACTTACAACATAATTCATTTCATCAAACTCATCATTTATAAACAAAGTATGTTTCGTCATCACTCATCAACATAGGCAGCAATTACGTCATCATTAATCAACATCATACAACTTCATCATTTCGTCATTAATCAACATCATACGAAAATATTATTTCACTATCATTCTACGTCATATATGTGTATATACATCATTTCATCATCATTCAACATTCATCATTAAATCCTATATTCGACATTAGCTTCTCTCATTTGCTGCGTACTTTATTTTATTAGTAATACCCTATTCCTCATTCCTAGTTTTTACCTCACCATTGTCGTCACTTATAACGTCTTCCTCTTTTACAACTAAGACTCCTTTGCATTTTAATGTCCTATTTTCCTATTGTCACCCACCTTTAATATCATCAATTCTCATGGCTACGATCATCGTATTATTGGTTTATCTCTGTCTTATTCTCTCCCTAAATTAATTTCTAACTTAGACTCTCTATTACTTTTAGGAATTACCTTTATCCTCGTCAACTATCATGAACTACCCTTCCATACCCCTTTTTAATATCTTATTATACTACGCTATGTCATCATTTACTCATCATTATAAACAAGGTATTGCTCGTCATCATAAGCAGCATGTATCTCGTCATTATTCAACGTCATATAGCAATCATAATGTGTATTTATCATCGCCAATAGTCATCACCATAATAAATTATATATATATATATATATATATATATATATATATATATATATATATATATATATATATATATATACACCCCGATACCACACTACCCTCCTCCATTAACGATGTAACACCTTAAACCCCACAACATATTTTCCAATGGAAATTCAATAATTAATAATAAAGCAGCCAAGGGTGTCACGTATCTCATTAAAACCAAAGTGTTTAATTCAAAACAAATGAAACATCGTAGTAGAATAGTTATCTCAAAACACCTCAAAAATACATCACAGTTTTAACATCAAAACGGGATTTCAAAAGAATCCTAGCAATGTCTAAAGATAAAGATAAAATCCCCAAAATCCTAAGTGTAACAATCAGAGCATCGACTTTAAAGACTCCCAAGGCAATAACAAAGCGAATAGGCTCCAAAGCCATCATTAGAAACTCACAGCTACTAGGCTTCCTCTTCCTGCAAATCTACACCCCCCAAGGGCATAGGCGGCACATCCACAACTAAAGGGTGAGAAATACTCAACATAAAGGAAAATACAATGCATGTATAGCTTCAAGGTAAACAACACATCATTTATATTTAAACACATATTCATCATAACCATACAGTATTCACATTATGCATATATACGTATATATATTCATGTTGTCAAAGTTAATAAGTCTCAATCAACATCTTATACGCATATACAGACATCAACGACAATTAAAGACATCGAATTGATATGTAGCAAAGGGTACATCATTCACACATTATTACAATAAAAGCACATCAATGAATATCACATCTTCAAATATTCACATCTTCACATGACACATCATCAAATACACTTGCAGTTATGTATGCAATCTACCTAACTCGACTCTATATGCATGTGATACCGATTTTTGGATATCAGAGGAATGTTTCTGATTTATCCCCCATTGTCATATCATCGTTTATCACATCGTCAAATAGGACTGACTATGAATGCATGGACACCATATAAGACATCAACAATGCATAACTCGACTCGACAATTACACATCATTATATCAACACATCGTTATATAATCACTTCATTATATAACACATCATCATATCAACACAACATTATATAATCACTTCATTATATAACACATCATCATATCAACACATCTTTATATAATCACTTCATTATATAACACATCATCATATCAACATATCATCATATCAACATATCGTTATATAATCACTTCATTATATAATACGTCGTCGTATCAACATTTAATCACATTGTCATATCAAATATATCATCATATATAATCACTTCATTATACAACACATCTTCATTTAATCACCAACCTACACATTTCCAATTTCCACATCTTACAACTATTCATCACATTCACATCAATTCAATTCTTCATTTTAAGTCTTATTGTATTACCATTACGTTCCCTACTCCTAATTATTATACTTACATGACTTAATTTGATGTTTATATCAAACCTACAACAATTCTAGGTGGCCAAGAGGGGTTAAAAATAGAGAAATATGAAGGAAATGGTTTCACAGCATCGTGTCACGATTCTGCAAATCGTAACACGATTTTATGCCAAGAAAGTATTTTGCCACTGCCTACAAAATCGTGACACGATTTTGACAGCATCAGCAAACGTAAAAACAGCTTTTCAAACGCGATTTTCACCATTAAAGCTTCTCTAAAGCTCCTAAATCAACCACAACGCACCCAAATCGTCCAGAAACATCATCCATGATCATTACACTTTAATTAAGCACTTATACCACGTCAAAACATCAATTATGCATCTTAATTTCATGATTTCTGCTCACTTTAACATAAAACTCAGAAACACAACATAACTAGAATTAATTCATGGATATAGCATATCAACATCATGGATTCACAAATAATCACATACCCATAATCACAACAACATACTAGAGCACGAATTCAACATCAATTCATCATAAGAACATGAAAATAAGAAGAATCGCACAAACCCTTTTACTACCCATTTGCTCATATAATCCCAAATTTGAATAGAATTCCCCCCTTACCTCTTGAATCTCCAAAGCTAGCCTCCCTCAAGCTTGGTTCTCCCTTTCTCTTTTGATTCCTTGAGCTCTTCTCTTCACTCTCTTAGATCCCTTTTCTCTTCTTTGCCTCTTTCTCCCAAATATTCCTTAATTTCTCATAAACTCTTATTTTTTAATAATTAATCAACCCATCAACTTAATCACATTATAATAAGACAATAAACAAATAAATTCTAAATAATACTAATATTACTAATATCGCATAATAATAATATTAATAAACTAATAATAAAAATTGGGATGTTACAAACGACACCATTCCTACGTCTATTCGTCTTATTAAAAGCAACCTTATAACATATTACTTCAGCCCTTTAATGAAACTCCTATATCCTTAATTCATCTCACTAGTAGTAGGCTCGTTATCCTAAGTCATGATTCCACCATAGCTTAATATTTGTCCCTCTATTATCGTCTTCTATAACTTCAACAATTTCCCTAACTATACATTCTAACTTAAGATATTTACATCATCATTATAACATCATCAACTTTCCCAACAAAGACTTCATTACATATTAAGGTTTCATCCTCCTATTATCGATCACCGTTACCATCGTCAATTGTTATAAACCATCATCCCATGTTTTCATTTATTTTCGTCTTATTTTTCTCTAGATGGTTCCTATCTTAAACTCATTGTAATTACAACATTTAACTCGCCCTATATCTGCACCAATTACACCATTAAAATTCATCTTATTAACTTTAAGTAAGTCAACGTTTCGCCTTACCACTAATATTATACCTAACATTATTCATTACTTAACTCACTTCCATCTTCGGTCTCACTTCGTCTTATCGCTTCTCCTAACACCTTCAATCATCTTAATCGGCCACACTCTATCCTTTATTTGTTTTAAATCTTCTACACTTATATCCAACGACCACCTTAGGCTCTTTATTACCTTAACGAAATTATTTTAGTTATCATCAACTATCCTAAACTACTACTTCATGTCTCTTCCTATAATCATCTTATACTTCTTTAACTATTTCATCTTTTAGGCTCACCATTGGTTTAAGGAATTACTTCTAAGACACATAAACGCACTTCCCTCTCTTAGGTTCATTACTTCGGGACCCTATCCTACACTTTGGGAACTCATTTAAGCATTAAATTAGGGTTTTCAAAGTTTAGGTAGTGTAACGCCCCGATATTTTATAGATAGAAATAGAGTCATATTATATCTTTACTGGTCAATTTGGTGTGACAAAAAAAAAGGATAATAATTTCTTACATGATTTATTTTCATTCTAATCCTTTAATATTGTATTTTTATTGGGAATTTATTTTAAAGTTAATTTTTGTATTGTATTAATTATTATATAAATTAGTTTAAATTTTGAGATGGTCATATTGACACTACACTTTTTCCTTGCCTAATTGCCCAATCAAACATGTTTCAATTTATCTCCTAACTACTTGGTTTAGTGGCCTTGCCTAAGAGAAATAATAGATAACAAACCCATATTCCTTGTATTGTGGGCATAATTAATAAAAATAATTAGAGATTTTAGTTGCCAAATCATTTGCATGTACTACCACTCAACGTGCATAATTCCTTCTCTCTATATGACACTTTGTTACCTTAAGATTGTGGAGTTTTGTTCCTAAAATCAAGCCACGCCTATCTAATATTAAATAAACCATCACATAGGCCAATCACCAAACAACACACCACGTTACCACACCAAGGTAATAGAAAAACGCACAACTTCCTTTTTAGCCCTACTGTGTTTATTTAAATCCTTATAACCTCATCCGCTGTGCGGTTTCCTAAAAAAATCCTCACTGTGATCTATTTTGCTCATTGAAAATAAATTCCGAGGTCTTATTCTCCTTCAAATTCATGTAGAACCAAGTGTTAAGTGCTTTCTCTCTTGCAAACTCTTTTTGGTGGAACTACAAGTCTCGTTAGGATGTGTGAAACTAGAAGCCTCATTAAGGAATAAAGCGTGCAAGGTAAGGGCTTTTTCCCCATACGTCCATACTAAGTGCTAGGATGATGTTGTGAATTAGAGGTAGAAATTCTTGTCTCTTGAGAAGAAAAATAATTAAAATATATATTTAAGTGGTAAAATTTAATCTTTTATAAAAGTTATTATTTTTAATTATATTTCGTATGATATGTGAGTATTAGAATGTGATGTGAAATGATATATTTTATGTTGTTATGTTGTATATGTTTTTGTGATGTTGGGAATGAAATGTTAAATTTTTGATCAATTAAGGAAAGGAAAAAGATAGGAATGTGAGTTTTATTGAAAAGATTGTCTTTAATCATGTTCATGGTGATGTAAGATATATATTTATTTTTGTGTGGTGCCTTAGTGGCGGGTTAATGTCATATTTCTTTGTGGTTGCCTAAGTGGCGGGGATTGCATTTATTTTCATTATCATGACATGACATATGCATTTATGTGTGGTGCCTTAGTGGCGGGTTAAATTCTATGTGGTGCCTTAGTGGCGGGCTGATTATATCCGGATCATGTAGTGTTTAGGAGCATGCATCTTACGCATAGTTGCATTGAGTCCGTTATATATTGGTGATTTGATAACTGATTAAACTCTTCTATTGTGAAGGAAATATGTGTGAACTGTATCTTAAAGCATATGACTTGGTTGTATTTTTCTTATTTCTTTTTGATTGAGAAGTTTTGATACTATCTATTTTATGGCGTTGTTTCTTGTGCTTTGAGTATGAACCAATTTGGATAAGGAAATTGACCCCTTACACCAACATTTTAGGTACCAAAGAAGACATGATGTATGCTTTGGCGTTTTTGCTTGAAGTGCGTGCGGGAATAAATTGGGTTTTGATTTAATTGTAATTTTTAAAATAATTTTGAAGGACATTTAGTTTAAGAATTTTAATTAAATTATGCTAAGAATTTTGTATAGGTTTTATTAAATATTTATTTATTGAAGAAAAAAAAAGAATGGCAGTGTTTTCGAAAAATGAAAATGAATTAGGCGTAATGTCTTGGACCAAAATTTGGGGCGTTACATTATGGTATCAGAGCAATAATCCTCGGACAAATACTTTGGGGTGGGTCGAATTTGTATGACGCATGATTTGATTGATGTATGTTTTGATTCTTTGTTGTTAGTCTTGCCTTTCTTTTGTTTACATGCTTATTAATTTAGCGACCGAATGTTCTTGTATTATATGATAACTCTATATATATTGCTTTTAAGCTTAAACTATGTTGTCCCAAAACAAAAAAAAAACCTAAACTCTGTTGTTGACACACCCGTCTATGTTATTTTGTTCTTATAATCAACATGATATTTGGTGTCTATGTACTATTAGATGGTTTTTATGAGCCTTAAATTTAGCAAGAGAATTAGTCAGTTAGCCATTCTAGACATAGGTCTCTTTTGTGTTCACACATGTTTTGTAACCGATACTAGTAAATGAGTACTACATATGCATGCATTAATTGAAACCAAATAATTGTTTAATATAGGATATGTCTTGAGCAACGATGTATTGAGAAGTCAGCAGGAGGACTTAACCCACACAATTTTCTTTTTAAAATACACTCCCTCATTTTTTGAACTTTTATAGTGGGAATATTACGCCAATTAAATACCAATGATTTATTATGTTTGATTTTATAGTATAGTTGTCTCTCCTTTCTTTTGTGTTTGTGAAAATTAAAGTGAGTTTCGAAAACATCTTGAATTTATGGTATGACTAAGTCCGGTGTTTTTGTTTTATTTGGAAATTTACTTGTTGATTCGGAAACAAAAAAACATTGTTTTTGACTCTATTGGTGTATGCATGACTAGTGTTTTAGTACTAATAACAAAGTCTGATTGTGGCAGTAGTGTGAAAATGTGGTTTGGTTTGGCATTTTTATGATCTGTGTTTTTATTCTTGAAGTGGTCATGTGAGTGTTACTTTGTTGTTTATTTGGTTTAGAGATATGACGTAGTTGGATTTTGGATTATGTTTGAGCGTGCTTTGGTTATAAAAAAAAACTGAAATAGACAGTTGCGTCACAAAAACAGTAGTTCTTGCATAGATTAAGTAATTGTTTGGTTTTCTTGGTTTTGGGTTTCTAAAAAGTGAATGAGCTTTTAGTTATACGGTGGATTATTTGGTGGTAGCGTGATCAATTGTTGTGCGATCAAGATGTTCAATTTGTTTAAGAGTGCACTATTATTTTAGTCTTTCCCCTCTGATAATTGAATTCATTTTATATGTTTGGTGTTTGTTAGCAAGACTTTATAGATGAGGAGTGCTGGAATTGCTTTAGGTAATCAACTATAAGCATAGAGTTGTATTGATACTTTGCAATCTAGTCATATCTTGTGATTGGTTTGTTTTAATATTATTTCACTTGCTTCTAAAAGAAAATGTTTATTCTTGATAATATTAATAGAATTTATAATCTTCGTTTATTTGTTATTTTCTTGTGGTGATTGTTTGATTTCCTTGTTGTTGGCTTGGTTATCTTGACTTTGTAGTATCTTTGATTTTGTGTTTTTTTTTTTCTTTCTTCTATTCTTTGATTCATGATTCATTATTGGTTGTGTTTAAGGAAATATTGCTTTTGTGATAAACATGATATTTAAGGCTTTGCATTTATGTGTAAGTGAGAATACATTTGAGAATACATGCATCTCGTTTTTCCAGAAAGAGTGATTTTAATAGCTATTTTTTTTATAAAAGGGTGACTCTTATGAAAAATAATATCTATGTTCTATGAAGAATTTTTATTTTATTATTTTAGGGTATGTTGTAGAATTTCTAACCATGATAGGATTAAATTTATAATATGAATAAGGTAGAAAAATATTGTAAAAGAATTTATGATTTGGTGTAAATGAGTATTATGGGATCCTGTTTAAAATAATTATTTTTTTTACCATCACTAAAGCTTGGTATTTTCTTTTTTTTTTACTCAATGGTTTGTATTTTTTTTTTTCTCTTCTTTCTTGTTATTTAAGTTGTTGTCTATTTGTCATTCAAAAAAAAAGGAATGTTGTTTTTTTGTCTTTATTATTATAACTGTTGTTTTTGGCTGTAGGAGTCTTGTTGTAGGCTGTAGGAGTCTTGTTGCTATAAGCTATAGAAATGTTGTTGTGGCTGAAAAAAAAAATGTTGTTGTAGATTTTATAAATTTGTTTTCTTTAATTGTGTTATTTGTATGAAATTGTCGTATAAGTGCTGGTTTATGTTGTGTAATTTCTCTATTGAAAATTTTCTATCTTCTTAATGATGTCATTTCAGAGTCAAGTTTTACGAAGTTGGGGAGATAAAAATTTTAAAGTAAAAATTAATAATAATAATTTATTTATTTATTTATTAAGTTAAATTTTGTACGGATTAGTTGGAATGAAAAAAAAATGATTTTGTGTAAATGTATGTTTTGGGATTGAAATCATTTTGAGTGTGGTTTAAAGGAAAGAGTTGAAAAACTGAAAACTGATATGATTAAGTAGCTTGTGTGTTCTATTAAAAAAATAATAATAAATTATCTTGTGTGTTGCATGCATACAATCTGTTTTTTTTTTTTTAAACCTGTTGTTAAGTTGTATGATTCTTTTAGTGTCAGTGGCTTTGTGGATTAAATTTTTGGTAAGACATTGTTGGTTGCAATTTAGATGTTACTTTTGGAAGCTCCTAGAGCTATGACTAAATCGTAATATCCTTTCTAACTTAACTAAACGGTAGGACTTAGATGACACATCTCTCATCTTCAAGAGATGGTGTGTGCTTGTTCCACCTCCACTCAAACCTTGTCTTAATGTTATCCCTTGTCGAAAAGTTTGTGTTTTAGGTATCAATTTGTAAAAGTCTTGACCTTAGTGGTGATAAGTCGTGTTATTTTTGTGGAGGAGAGTAAACCAAGAGTGATGAAGACTATTATGAACTCGGAGAACACCAAGTGCAAGTCGTAGTGTATAGTATGACTGTTAAGAGTGAGATAGTATGTACCACCATTATGATCGAAGACTAACTATTGACATCAGAGTGCGCATCGGAAGCAAAGTATTTTAATTTATTTGGCATTAGATGTTTTAGTTATTCCAACCTTAAAATTTTGTTTTTGTAGAATTTAATTGAAGGACTACTTTTATATTAATTTCTCATTTTTCTAGAAAGTATTAAAATGTTTTGGACTATGAACTTAAATAAAAAGGAGGAATGGTTATATGTAAGAAGTTTTTGTAAACTCTATCTTAATGGTTTTTCTATTATCTAACTTCGAGTGTGAAAATAGCTTTTAGCGGGTATAGTTTAAGACCCATAAAATTTCTTTCGATATATAGATGATAACTATATCATTTTATTTATGTCTTAGAATATTTTAACTTCATCTTTTAGAAAGTGATTTTGACTATCTACGACTTTATATGAATAAGCGAGATAGTTCCTTACATTCTTGTGATTTTCTAGTTTCGAGGACGAAACTATTTTAAGGGGGTAATAATGTAACGCCCCGATATTTTATAGATAGAAATAGAGTCATATTATATCTTTACTGGTCAATTTGCTGTGACAAAAAAAAGGATAATAATTTCTTACATGATTTATTTTCATTCTAATCCTTTAATATTGTATTTTTATTGGGAATTTATTTTAAAGTTAATTTTTGTATTGTATTAATTATTATATAAATTAGTTTAAATTTTGAGATGGTCATATTGACACTACACTTTTTCCTTGCCTAATTGCCCAATCAAACATGTTTCAATTTATCTCCTAACTACTTGGTTTAGTGGCCTTGCCTAAGAGAAATAATAGATAACAAACCCATATTCCTTGTATTGTGGGCATAATTAATAAAAATAATTAGAGATTTTAGTTGCCAAATCATTTGCATGTACTACCACTCAACGTGCATAATTCCTTCTCTCTATATGACACTTTGTTACCTTAAGATTGTGGAGTTTTGTTCCTAAAATCAAGCCACGCCTATCTAATATTAAATAAACCATCACATAGGCCAATCACCAAACAACACACCACGTTACCACACCAAGGTAATAGAAAAACGCACAACTTCCTTTTTAGCCCTACTGTGTTTATTTAAATCCTTATAACCTCATCCGCTGTGCGGTTTCCTAAAAAAATCCTCACTGTGATCTATTTTGCTCATTGAAAATAAATTCCGAGGTCTTATTCTCCTTCAAATTCATGTAGAACCAAGTGTTAAGTGCTTTCTCTCTTGCAAACTCTTTTTGGTGGAACTACAAGTCTCGTTAGGATGTGTGAAACTAGAAGCCTCATTAAGGAATAAAGCGTGCAAGGTAAGGGCTTTTTCCCCATACGTCCATACTAAGTGCTAGGATGATGTTGTGAATTAGAGGTAGAAATTCTTGTCTCTTGAGAAGAAAAACAATTAAAATATATATTTAAGTGGTAAAATTTAATCTTTTATAAAAGTTATTATTTTTAATTATATTTCGTATGATATGTGAGTATTAGAATGTGATGTGAAATGATATATTTTATGTTGTTATGTTGTATATGTTTTTGAGATGTTGGGAATGAAATGTTAAATTTTTGATCAATTAAGGAAAGGAAAAAGATAGGAATGTGAGTTTTATTGAAAAGATTGTCTTTAATCATGTTCATGGTGATGTAAGATATATATTTATTTTTGTGTGGTGCCTTAGTGGCGGGTTAATGTCATATTTCTTTGTGGTTGCCTAAGTGGCGGGGATTGCATTTATTTTCATTATCATGACATGACATATGCATTTCTGTGTGGTGCCTTAGTGGCGGGTTAAATTCTATGTGGTGCCTTAGTGGCGGGCTGATTATATCCGGATCATGTAGTGTTTAGGAGCATGCATCTTACGCATAGTTGCATTGAGTCCGTTATATATTGGTGATTTGATAACTGATTAAACTCTTCTATTGTGAAGGAAATATGTGTGAACTGTATCTTAAAGCATATGACTTGGTTGTATTTTTCTTATTTCTTTTTGATTGAGAAGTTTTGATACTATCTATTTTATGGCGTTGTTTCTTGTGCTTTGAGTATGAACCAATTTGGATAAGGAAATTGACCCCTTACACCAACATTTTAGGTACCAAAGAAGACATGATGTATGCTTTGGCGTTTTTGCTTGAAGTGCGTGCGGGAATAAATTGGGTTTTGATTTAATTGTAATTTTTAAAATAATTTTGAAGGACATTTAGTTTAAGAATTTTAATTAAATTATGCTAAGAATTTTGTATAGGTTTTATTAAATATTTATTTATTGAAGAAAAAAAAAAGAATGGCAGTGTTTTCGAAAAATGAAAATGAATTAGGCGTAATGTCTTGGACCAAAATTCGGGGCGTTACAGGTAGAGTGCACGATCGAGCTCCCTGGGGCACGACCGTGCGCCCCCAAAACAACACTAATGAAAAATAGGCAGAAAGTTGAGCAAGGGTCATGCTCAGGGTACATGCTGTGCAAAAATCGCAGGTTTTGCGATTTTTCGCCGTGGGAGCTTCCCTAGCTCTGATTTTGACCCCAAACACACCCAAATCGTCCAGAAACATCACCTTAAGGTTACCCTAACATCCAAACACTAATCTCCACATAATCCTCCTAACTACAACCATATTTTACATGTTTAATTCACCACTTAAATACCTAGTTATTTCAATCTTTCTCCTTCATCCTATACCCACCATCACCAATCTTCACCAATTCTTTCTACTGATTCTTTATGATTATAAATACATATCAATTTTCATTTAATTTTACCTAATCACAATCTCTCCTCACATGATTAATTCCCTAATCAAATCATCAAACCATTAGTCTCACAATCCTAATTTTCCCTTCACAACCCCAATCACATCAACACTTCTCACCAGAATTATTTCATCACCATTTACTCACCATAATTTCTATAATAACAACATCAAATTCGCAAAATCATAACTACAATCAAATTCATAGTTATAACAACACAAAGAGATAAAATATAACAAGAATTCATCATACGAATAAACAAAACATCGAAGATTAAAAACTCCTCACTACCCACATGAATATACAACCCTTACGTTGAATATAACTCCCCTTTACCTCTAGTTTTACCGAATTTATGAATTCCTACGATTGAATCTCTCCTCAAGCTCTTCTCATTTTGCCTCCTAATATTATCTACCTGGTTAACCATTACGTTGAATACTAATATTATCCAATAATAATATTAATTTTCTCTCATAACAATATTAACGGCTTAATATTAAAAATCGGGGTGTTACATATAGCTTGGGGGCAATTGTTCGGGACTAGGCAAATGCCAACTCCGACTAGACTCGGGTTCGATCCAAGACCTGAGAGCAGGCGACACCATATGATTGTCACGCCCTAAATACCATTGAATAGTGGTCAAGGCCAATAGATATTGAATGTCCATTCTGAGTCCAATGTTGAAGAACCACTTGGATGTTCACACCTGTCCCTCAGGTACATCTGTCAAGGCGAAGACTTGACAACCAAAACCCTACTTATCCACAATGTATACCCATGCTTAACATTGAGTTAGGTATCACACTTCTTACCCTATTATTAGCACACTCTCTCTTGAACCCCTTACTGACTTGAGCATCGAAGCACGTGCAGGTACATCACCCCTCTCCGGTGGAAAAAGACTCAAGGAGGCTTATAACACCCTGAACCCCGAGACTAGTATTTAAATAATAAATCATGCAAATAATCAAACATCAAGGTGTTATTATTCGCCAAATATCTCATACTAAATCCTCACGATAAAAACTTCATCAGATATGTATAACAGATCACAGCGGAAATAAGATTTCAATGTCATAATCTCGGGTGAAAACATAAAATCTCAAGGTGAATATATAAACAGTATGATCATATAGATCCAACAACATGAATCCAAGAACACAAGAAAGTCAACCCCAAAATCCTAGATCAGAGCGTCTAATCTAGACTTCTCACAAGCAAGAAAACGAGAAGGTATCACGCCGTCCTCAGCATACTCAAATAAGCTAGTCAATCTTCAACCTGCACGTCTGCACCACGAGGATGTAGGCGACCAAAGAGTCACAGGAGGGTAAGATATACGTTCAACATAAAGGAATTATAAATGCATGTAAGTTCAGGTTTAAACAACAATGTCATATAAGCATCGTCGTCGTAATCATATAAATATCACACATGTCAATATTCAATTATCAATGTATATAAGAACTTCAACACATTAGCACTAAGTTTAAACAAGTATTTACCCCCCCCCCCCCCCCCCCCCCCTCGAGTATTACGCCATCATGTTTAATCTCATCATCAAGTAATCTCAAGGCATAAACATAGCATTCACGTCTCATCATTGTCATCAAAGAATACAATTACCACATAGACTCCAATGTGTGCAATGTTCCTACACGACTTTATATGCATGTGGTACAGTTTTTGGATATCGGAGGTATGTTACCGAGTGATCCCATCGTCGCTTTGGATATCAGAAGTATGTCTCTGAGGAATCTCATCGTCACTTTTCATCGTCATTGGACTTAACTCATGAATGCATGAACAACTCATCATGACTCGACTTCACACAAATACATATGACTCAACAACTATCATCATCAAAATTATCATATATATATATATATATATATATATATATATATATTCATCGTCACTACATCATTGTCACTTTCAAACATCATATATCATCATCGTCATTTTCAAACATCGTATATCAATCATCGTCACTTTCAAACATCGTATATCAATCATCAATTCATCATCAACATAAGTAAGGCATCTTCATTAATCGAATAACAAGTTCACTTCCAACTCTCGGTTCAATTAAAGGCAATTCTCAAGTTCGTTTATAACTTTTTCAATTCCTAAGTCATCTTCATACATAGATCATGTTAATTACCTAACACATCTTAATTAAACTCCTAATAATCAAGTTTAGGGGTTAGGGACCTAAACACACGCTTAGATACCTCAAAAAGGACGAAAAATTGAAGTTCCCATGCACAGGGAGGGGGCATGGTCGTGCCACAGGGGCGCACGATCGTGTGTGCTTAACAGGACAGGGAAATCCGATTTTTCAGTTTTTCACGAAAACACTGTTTTCAACAGCATTTTTCGATCCAATTCACACCAAACTTAACCCAAGACATTAAACCAATTTTATCTAATTACTTATAAATCAAAGTTAGCTTACTCAACTTAATTATACTCAATCCCACTACTAATTATCATGTTTTCTTATCAATCCAAATATCGTCTCAAAACTCATTTTAACACAACAACTCAACACCCAAACAATGCAACAACCACAATTCCAATTCTTCTTCAAGTTCCACAACATCACACTAACCCATTTCAATTAACACAACACAACTTAATCAATTCCACAACAAGTTCACCATTTTCATCAAGTTGCTCATATTTGTCAAGAACATAACGACAACAATTTCAACCATGAAACTTAACCTAGAATCTCATGAATTTTCAAATCACACATATACCCACATTCAAACTCAACAATTAAACCATAATTCAACTTCAATTATCATGTTCTGCATCAATTTCATCAAAACTCATAAATATACCAAATCATCACAACCAAACATGAACTTTAACACTATAACAACATAGTTTCATCAATTATCACATACCCAAAATAACATCAACAATTGGAGCATGAAATTATCACTTAATTATCATCAATTCATGAAAATAATGAAAATCTAACACACCCACAACTACCCATTTGCTTATAAAAACCAAAATGGTGAAAATAACCTTCCCTTTTACCTCTTAATCCACTCCAATAAGCTCTTCTAAGTAGAAATCTCCCTCTTCCCCCTTTTGCTCTAGAGCTTCCTTCACTTTCTCTCCATGTTCCTCGTTCTTCCACTCCCTCTAGCCTCTTGTGTGTTTGTGATAAAATGGGGTGACATAATTCTATCACCACACACACTACTCTATTTATATTATGGGTTTGGGTCACTTACAATATTGGTCTTAGTGAATTCTCATCTTTTAAAATAAACATTACTCTTTTACTCCACTTAAACTCTCTAATTATTCATACACCTCTAATCTCTTAATTCTCAAATTTCTAATTTCTAGCACTTCACAAAAATACCCTTTACCCGTAAATGACCAAAATATCCTTAATCTCTAAAAATCAACTAACTCACAAATTTCCCCAATAAAATGAACAATTAACAAATATAATAATATTAAATAAATCTAATCCTAAAAATTGGGGTGTTACAACTCTCCCCCACTTAAAGAACTTTCGCCCTCGAAAATTACCTGAAGGAAAAAACTCCGGGTATGATTCCTTCATCTTACTCTCCAACTCCCAAGTTATGCTCTCTCCCGTAGGACCTTCCCAAATCACCTTCACCAAGACAATCTTTTTCTCGCGCAACCGCTTAACCTCTCTCTCTCTTCAATATTCAAAGGCACAGTCTCAACAGTCAAGTTATCCCTTACTTCCAAATCATCCACTTGAATTACATGTGACGGATCATACACATACTTCCAAAGTTGAGACACATGAAACACACTATGAAGATTCGACGACGACGGCAGTAACACAATCCGATATGCTATTGCTCCAACTCTCTCCATAATCTGATACGGTCTAACAAAACGTGAAGTCAACTTCATAGACTTCAAAGCACGTCCAACACCGGTAACTGGATTCACTCTCAAAAACACATGATCGCCAACTTGAAACTCGATATCCTTCATCCTCTTATCATGATGACTCTTCTGTCTACTCCGCGAAGCCTTCACTTCTCCTGAATCATCTTAACCTTCTTCGTAGTCTATTGAACTACTTCCGGTCCAAGCATAGCACTCTCACCTGACTCATACCAACACAACGGTGTTCTACATCTTCTTCCATATAACGCTTCAAAAGGTGTCATACTAATACTTGAATGAAAACTGTTGTTGTAAGTAAACTCAATCAACGGTAAACATTCACTCCAACTTACTCCCTGTTCAAAAACACACACCTTCAACAAGTCTTCTAAAGATTGGATGGTCTTTTCCGACTGTCCATCAGTTTGAGGATGGTAAGCAGAACTCAACCTCAACTTCGTTCCCAAAGCTTCTTGCAAATTCTCCCAAAAATTTGAAGTAAACATCGGATCTCTATCTGACACAGTGCTAGATGGGACACCATGCAACTTAACAATCTATTCAGTGTAGATCTCCGCCAACTTCACCAAAGACATACTGGTCTTAATAGGAATAAAATGCGCTGACTTCGTCAACCTATCAACAATCACCCAAATCGAACACTTCCCTTCACAGTCCTCGGTAACCCACTTACAAAATCCATCGAAATACTATCCCACTTCCATTCCGGAACAAACAACGGCTGCATCACTCCAGACGGCTTTTGATGTTCAATCTTAGACTTCTGACAAACAAAACAAGCACACACAAACTCTACAATATCCTTCTTCATCCCTAGCCACCAAAACAACTTCTTAAGGTCCTGATACATCTTCGTCGCTCCAGAGTGGATACTCAAACTACTTCAATGACCTTCTTCCAAAATTCTCCTCTTAAACTCGAGTATATCCGGCACACAAACTCGATCACGAAACCTCAAAACTCCGTTCTCATCCAATCCAAAGTCTGCCTCCTTACCTTGATTAACCAACACCAATCAATCTACAAGTTCCAAATCCACTTTCTAACCTTCTTTGATCTCCTCCAGAATATTACTCATCAACTTCAACATCCCCAACTTCACACAATTCGGTGTCAACTCACACATCAAGCTTAAATCTATGTACTGCTCAACCAACTCCAATTCCTTCACCATAAGCACCGACATGTGCAAAGACTTCTGACTCAACGCATTTGCTACCACATTAGCCTTGCCTGGATGATAACTAAACTCAAAATCATAATCCTTCAGAAATTCCATCCACCGCCTTTGCCTCATATTCAACTCCTTCTGGTCAAACAGATACTTCACACTCTTGTGATCATTGAACACCTCAAACTTCAAACCAAACAGATAATGCCTCCAAACCTTAAGCGCAAACACTACTGCTGCCAATTCCAAATCATGGGTTGGATAATTCATTTCATGCACCTTCAACTGCCTCAAAGCATACGCCACAACTTGTCCACTTTGCATGAGCACTCCGCCCAATCCCATCTTAGACGCGTCACAATACACCGCAAAAGATTCCTTTGCATTCGACAAAATCAAAACAGGCGTTGTTGTCAACCTCCTCTTCAATTCCAGGAAACTTTGTTCACACTTAGCATCCCAAACAAATGCTTGTCCCTTACGAGTCAACTGCATCAATGGCAAATCCAACTTAGAAAAACCTTCTATAATAACCGGCCAAACCCAAGAAGCTTCTGATCTCGAACACTGACTTAGGAGTCTCCCACTGCAACACTACATCAACCTTAGACGGATCAACTGCTACACCACCTTTTGATATAACATGACCAAGAAGACTCACTTCATGCAACCAAAACTCACACTTTGACAACTTAGCATACAGCTTCCTCTCTCTCAAGGTATGCAACAGAATCTTCAGATGCTCCGCATGCTCCACCTCCGACTTCGAATACACCAAGATGTCGTCTATAAACACCACCACAAACTGATCCAAATAAGGATGGAAAGTTCTATTCATGTATTCCATAAAAACGCCTGGTGCATTAGTCACACCAAACGACATCACATAATACTCATAGTGACCATACCTAGTTCGAAATGCAGTGATATCCGGATCTTAAATCAATCTTGTTAAACACTTACGCACCTACCAACTAATCCATCATATCATCTATCCTTGGAAGAGGATGAAATTCTGGCGCAGTAGCCTCAACGTTAATGTTTCAACGTTAAGATATAATTAAAACACGTATAAACGCAAAACAATAACAGACAAAAGAATAAAAAGGCACAAGGAAATTGTTAACCCAGTTCGGTGACAAACACACCTACTCTGGGGGCTACCAATCCTGGAGGAAGTCCACTAGTGTAGTCCTAGTTCTAAGTTCTCAGCAAACTCCAAGTTTACAACTTATCACCTAGCTACTACCCGTAATGACTTCAGCCTAGGAATTCCTAGACCTGAGATCCCATCTCACACCCACTCAATCAATCACTGCCCCAGTGATTTTAGACTTAAATAAAAAGGACGAAGACACCTTCAGACACAAACACACACCGTACTTCAAAGCTTAGGTGCGGTATACACAATCACAACTCAATAAACACAGTCCTAAGCTTGCATCAAGGTGACACAAGAAAGGCTCACAATTAACAGACTCGAAACCTAAGAATACTCTTTCAATGATGGCTTGAGTTGTTTTCTTCAATAATGGTGTCTTCTATTTATAGCCTTCAGCAGCAACATATATTTGAATCAAATATTCTTCTCAGAAATATATTGAAACAAATATTCTTCAGAAATATATTTTCCAAAGATATCCTTTGAAAATGTATTTACACAAATAAAAATATCCAATCTGGAAAATATATCTCTCGAAAATATATTCCTTCTGGAAACACACGCAGCTTGGAGAACAAGTAACATGAAAGAATTCTTTAATCAAATCTTCAAAAGATCAGGTGAGATAATAAACAGCTCCAAGGCGCGAAATCAAGAATGCTTCTGAAGGTACAGCGTTTGAAGGTTCAGCTTCTGAAGGTTCAGCGTCTGAAGTTCTGCTTCTGAAGATTCAGCGTCTGAAGTTCTGCTTCTGAAGATTCAGCGTCTGAAGGTTCAGCTTCTGAAGGTTCAGCTTCTGAAGATTCAGCTTCTGAGGTTTTGCTTCTGAAGACGTACATCTAGCTTGTATATTTGATTTTAGCAAAAATGAAGCCAACAACCAAATATCCAACAGAGGATATTTTCTCTTGATGGTAACCTTGTTCAACTGCCGATAATCCACACATAACCTCATGCTACCATCCTTCTTCTTAACCAACAACATTGGCGCTCCCCACGGTGAAACACTCGGCCTAATGAATTTCTTCTCTAACAACTCTTCCAACTGATTCTTCAATTCACCCAACTCTAATGTAGACATCTGATACGGCGGCGCCGATATAGGATTAGTTCCAGGTACCATATCAATTGCAAACTCCACCTCTCTCTCCAGTGGTAAGTCGGTAATGTCGTCTGGAAAAACATCTGAAAACTCGTTCACTATCTGCAAATCACCAACTTCAGCCTTACCTTCAACCTTCAATGAAGCCAACATCACAAACACTTTAGCTTCTCCATCTAACGACGCTTCTACTTGCCCCGCAGTCAAAAACTTCCTTTCAACACGCTCCTCCGGTTTAGAAAACGTTACACTCTTGGTTAAACAATTAATGTTACACACCAAAAGCTAACAACCAATTCATTCCAAAAATAACATCCATATGCTCTAAGGGTAAACAGACTAAATCCAACTTAAAATCCACATCACCAAAATTCACAAGACAACTCACACAAACCAAGGAAGTGGCCACCAAGCCATTAGCTGGGGTATCAATGACCATCTCTTTCAACATAGAAGACATAACAAGATTCAATCTTTTAGCACAATCAAGAGAAATAAAAGAATGCGTCGCACCAATATCAATAATAGCAAGCAAATGAGTGTTGTTAATGAAACAAATACCTCTAATCAAGTTTTCAGGCTCCAGACCCTCCTCAACACTCAAAGAAAACACCTTCCCACTAGCCTTCTCTTTCTTTGGCTTCGTACACTTGGTACTAATATGACCCACTTCTCCACAATTAAAGCAAACTATCTCCTTATCCTTGCACTCAAAAGCACGGTGTCCAACTTTCCCACACTTGTAGCAAATCACGGTAGGATTCTTACAAACATTAGCGTGATGTCCCGGTCCTCCACACTTAAAACACCTCAAATCTCCCCCACTCGGAGTCGTCCCACCAAAAGCTTTCTTCTTCCCCTTATACGCTCCATAAGGCTTACCACGGTCATTCCTCTTTCCCTTCTTATCACTTCACTTTTGTAGAAACTTGCTCTTGCTCTGTTGTCTTCCTCATAAATTCTACATTTGTTCACCAACGACAGAAACACTTGAATCTCATGGAACCCGATGAACTGCTTAATCTCTGGACGCAAACCACTCTCGAACTTCACACACTTGGATGCCTCAGCTCCCACAACATTGTAATGCGGGCAAAAACGAGAAATCTCCTCAAACTTCGCCACATAATCAGCCATTGACATGTTCCCCTGCTTCAACTCAAGAAACTCAATCTCATTCTTACTCCTCACATCAGCTGGAAAATACTTCCCCAAGAACTCCTCCTTGAATGCTCCCCAAGTGATGACATCATCTCCAGCTTCCAACCTCTGACGAGTGTTCATCCACCAATACTCAGCTTCCTCTACTAACATATGAGCCACCAATCTCATTTTCTGGTCGTCCATAGTCACTATGGCTCGGAAAATCCTCTCTATTCCCTGCAACCACACTTGTGCTCCCTCCAGATCATATCTCTCATTGAACGTCGGCGGGTGATTCCTCATAAGTTGATCCAAACGCAACTCATCCGCTCCACCTTGTTGATTCTGATGTCCCTGCATAGCCGCATTCACTTGAGCCAATGTTTGAGCCATCACGGTCATCACATCTGCAACTGCTGCATCAATCTTTCCCGCCATCTCTCACTAGACACAAGATCCACCTAATTAGAAAATAAAGGCATCGACAATAATCCACATACATGTCGCATACAACAGAACAATAAACCAAGTGTTGGCCCGGACTAGACGGACCTGCTCTGATACCACATTATAACACCCTGAACTCTGAGACTAGTATTTAAATAATAAATCATGCAAATAATCAAACATCAAGGTGTTACTATTCGCCAAATATCTCATACTAAAACTTCATGATAAAAACTTCATCAAATATGTATAACAGATCACAGCGGAAATAAGATATCAATGTCATAATCTCAGGTCACAACATAAAATCTCAAGGTGAATATATAAACATTATGATCGTATAGATCCAACAACATAAATCAAAGAACACAAGAAAGTCAACCACAAGAAAGTGATTCAACTAGTGCCTTATTGATTTTCAAAAATGCTTCTTTGGTGCCTATTTCCATTTGGAATTAGCGGCATAATGCTCTTTAGCTTGGTGTTTAGATTATTTCTTCCCATATTTTTCGCAAAGGCAATTGTTGTGCTGATCAGCTAGCGAATATGGGGCACTCGGTTCAGGGATCGATTTCGTTGAATGAGTTGCCTCAGGGTATTCAGATGGATTTCTTTAGGGACATTTGGTTTGCCTAATTTTTGATTCCCTTAGGTTGTCGTCTTCTTTTTCTTTTTTACTTGCTTTTTGAGGTTTGATTTGGTCCCTCCTCTTGTATATATTTTTTTTTTATCTTTTTTAATAAAAAAATTATGAGTTTGGCGGTAAAGGATATGAGTCTCTTTGGAGTGTCAACCTAGTTGAGATGTCGACGCTTCTCTTTGATGTTTGTCCTTTCTCCTTACTTAAAAAAAATTATCTACCATTTATTTACGTTATTTATTGTTCATTTGTGAGAAAGATAAACACAATTGAAAAATTAATGAGATCCATTTTAACGAATAGAATCTATTACATTAATAAGTTTTATAATACTACCTCCGTTCCTTTTTAATTGTCACATTTTGACATTTTACACAAACCAAGACAAACTATAAATGTCACTACTTTTGATACAATAATTTATATTTTTACTATAATAACCTTATTCATTTAATATATCATCTCATATATTTCTCTCTCCGTAATAAATAACTAAGGATAATATTGGTAAAACAATATTTAAAGTTGCATTGAACTTTGAAAGTGACAGTTAAAAAGGAACAAAAAATTTCTTCAAAAGTGACAATTAAAAAGGAACGGAGGGAGTATTTTATTAGTATCTATTAGGTACCACCATTGTGGAAAAAAATTGTGTACTTAATACGTTTGAAGGTCTCAAATAAACATCTCATTTATCTGCGGCTCTCATACATCTTTAATATTACAAAACGAAAAATAATAATATAGAGTTATTAATAGATGATTAATGGATCTCGTTTAAAAAATTATGTGAGATGTTTGGTTGAAGAGATTAAATGTTTATTAGATACTACTGTTAAAAAATTATAAATAAATGATATGTACACGTGAAATCTATTTCGTTTTTTTTTTTTGTCAAGTTGTCTAATGACTAAAGCTCACACATTTTAAATGTGGAGAAGTGAGAAGTCTGAGGTTCGAACTTCAACTTCGACATATATTATGTAATGTCTCTACCAACTGATGAAGATATATCATTTTTTTCTTTTACAAAACAGAGATATATCATTGTTATTATAAAAGAAAAAAAAATAGATTCCCTTATTCATCCCAATGAGCTGTAAAGAAACAAAATAAAGAAAAGGAAAAACAATAAAACGGTAAGCATATATATAACAATTGGGTGAAGGAAAAAGAATGAACGACAACCGTACGATTAAACAAAAATAAAGGGGTAAGATGCAAACGGTCAAACCAGGCCAGCGCCTACCTTAGAATAAAAGTAAATAAATAAACAAACAACACTCCGCGTCCCATAATTTGGCCACTTCGAACTCACTTCCCTCTCTCTCTCTCTCTCTCTCATCAATTCATACCCTTCTTCTCCACAACCTTATACTTTATAATCATGTGTGAATCAATCCATTCACATGTAGTGTCGATTTAATCGTTAATCTCTCACAAAATTTCATTTTCATTTCTTCCTTATTCCATTTTTAAAATCACTAAATTAAATCTCTATCTCTCTCTCTCTCTTCAATCACCACCCACATTTCTGTGTCTTCTCTGCTGGCCTTTGGCTTTGGCTTTGGCTTTTCAAGGTACATTCTTTTTAGCTTCCTTCTGCCTAACTCTCTTATTCAAATTCCAATGTTTTTTTTTTTATTTATCTCAATGCTTCTTTTTAATGGATCTCTTCTTTATTTAATTTGAATGAATGTCCTTCATTTTCTTTTACAAAATTAATATCGTGGCATGCTTATAATTTGCATTTATATACATTTCATATGAAATTCCTATCTGGGTTTTGATGTATACAAGAAATTAAAATAAAAAAAAAGGACAGGGTTTAATAATTGCATAAAAGGTGTTTGAAAAAAAGAAATTAAACTTTGGTTTTGTTTTTATAACGTTTTCAATTTTGTTGATCTTACTTATAGAATCTGATCTAATTTTCCATAGTTCCATGTGTTAATTTGAAGCAATCTTTGTAACTAGATAGATGTATTCAAAATTTTGAACAGGGGAAAAATGACAGAATCAAAACCGGATAGACCCTTGTTAGCGCCATCGTCGTTGCGGATCCTTCCTGATTTCAAAAAATCAGTGAAATTGAAGTATGTGAAGCTTGGTTATCATTACCTAATCACTCATGGCATGTACCTCTTTCTTTCACCACTTGTGGTGTTAATTGCAGCTCAGTTATCAACTTTCTCCCTCAATGATATCTATGATATCTGGGAAAATCTGCAGTATAATCTGGTATCTGTCATTATTTGCTCGACTCTCCTTGTGTTTTTATCGACCTTTTACTTTATGACTCGTCCTAGGCCAGTCTACCTTGTCAATTTCTCATGTTACAAGCCTGAAGAGTCTCGCAAATGCACCAAGAGGATATTTATGGATCACTCGAGGGCAAGTGGTTTCTTCACAGAGGAGAATCTTGATTTCCAGCGAAAGATCCTTGAGAGATCTGGTCTTGGAGAAAACACTTACCTACCAGAAGCTGTTCTAAGCATTCCTCCCAATCCTTCAATGAAAGAAGCTAGGAAAGAAGCGGAGGCAGTTATGTTTGGTGCTATCGATGAGCTGTTTTCGAAGACAACAGTAAAGCCTAAAGACATTGGAATTCTGATTGTCAATTGTAGTCTTTTCTGTCCAACGCCGTCACTCTCTGCAATGATCATCAATCACTATAAGCTGAGAGGTAACATACAGAGTTACAATCTTGGTGGGATGGGATGCAGTGCAGGGATTATTTCAATTGATCTTGCTAAAGAGCTTCTCCAGGTCCATCCTAACTCGTATGCGTTGGTTGTTAGCATGGAGAACATCACGTTGAATTGGTATCCTGGGAACGATCGATCCAAGCTTGTTTCAAATTGTTTGTTTCGTATGGGAGGGGCTGCAATTCTACTTTCCAACAGGAGCTCTGATAGGAGAAGATCCAAATACCGATTGGTCCACACCGTTCGCACTAACAAGGGTGCTGATGACAAGTGCTTCAGCTGCGTTACACAAGAAGAAGACGACAGTGGCAAAGTTGGTGTTACTTTATCAAAAGATCTTATGGCCGTTGCAGGTGATGCCTTGAAAACAAACATTACCACGTTGGGGCCACTTGTCCTTCCAACGTCCGAACAGCTGCTGTTCTTCGGTACGTTAGTTGGAAAGAAACTCTTCAAGATGAAGATCAAGCCTTATATTCCGGATTTCAAGCTAGCTTTCGAACATTTCTGCATTCATGCCGGTGGAAGAGCTGTTTTAGATGAGCTAGAGAAAAACTTGAAGCTGTCTCCATGGCATATGGAGCCGTCAAGAATGACACTTTATCGTTTTGGAAACACCTCGAGCAGTTCGCTTTGGTACGAATTGGCTTACACGGAAGCCAAGGGAAGGATCAGGAAAGGAGATAGAACATGGCAAATAGCATTTGGTTCTGGATTCAAGTGCAACAGCGCAGTATGGAAGGCTCTAAGGACAATCAATCCTGCAAAAGAGAAGAACCCTTGGATCGATGAGATCCACCAGTTTCCGGTCGATGTTCCAAGAATTTCTGCCATCTAAATGATGTAGTTTAAAATTATTATTTTTTGTATGTATCAACATTAGGTGTTAGCTGTTGAACTGGTGGAACTGGATGAGTGTTAGGTCTTTGCTTTGAAAGTTAGATTTGGTTAATTCGATATAGCCAAGTTCTGGTCATGAGGTTTGGTGTGCCGAGTTTCGTAGAAATTTATTTCCCCGTGGTAGTGATGTATGTTATTGCATCTGAAATGTAATCCATGATTTGCTTGGTAACCATTGCAGGTATGCATTACACATTCTTTCTATTGAAATGGAAGTTCCATTAATAAAGAAGTGATTTCCCACTTGTTTGACAGTAGGTAAATGCCTATCAGTTGACAATTTGAAATGGTCATTTCATTAGTAATTTACATTATTTCCCCTTGTCTCTACTTTTTTATTTTCATTTTAAAAAATGAACATAAATTTTGTCCATAGGAAATTTGCATAGGGACGCGGTAGTTACAATGAAAAATCTCATTGTATTATAGTCCTTGAGAATCAGTCGATTATTTTTTTTGTAGAAACCAATGTAAGGTGGCAATTTTATATTTCCCAAAACTATTCTTAGCATAGTCAAATCTTGTAAAGATGAATGAGTCTTTTTATAGGTACATTACCTTAAAAAGAGATGGTGGCAAAATTAAATAAATAAAATAGCTATCTAACTTCTTTCTTCTATCATCTTTATCAAGCAAAGAAACGATTTCACAGGTTTTTTCCTTCTCACCGATTAGTGTTATGTTGCAATCTTGAATTGAGAGAACCTATTTATTTTTTGGGATTGGTAAACATCAACGTGGACAGAACAGGAAAGTCTCTGATTTGAAATATAAATACTCTACCTAAATTCTTATGAGCATGTTTCTATATGATATGCTAAAACACTGCCAATAGTAACCATGTGGAGGTAGCCTATTGCCCTTTCAAAGCAAGGACGTCTCTTTGTGACCCCTTTCTTTTGGAGTACCAAGGTATCAGTGTTATATTAAAACAGCATGTCGAGCGTATAATTATTAGTGACAGCATGTCCCGTGTATAATTATTATTTTTAACTTTTTTAGTGATAACTTGTCCTGTGTATAATAATAATTTTATAGTATGTATTAGCGACGATAACTTGTCATGTGTCATTAAATTGCTATATAATAATAGTTTTATAATATTTATCAGCGATGATTTGTATAGTGTATAATAATTATTTTAAAATTTATATCAAAGACAACATTGCCGGTATATTATAATTTTTAAATTTTTTTATCAATGACAACATGTCCCATGTATAGTACTTATTTTAACTTTTTAGTTCAACTATAAATTGTATTTATATGTGACTGCATTTTCATGTTTATATTCAAATTGTTCGGTGTATCAAAGCTAGTTTAGTTAGTGACAATTTATACCGTGCATTTGAGTTATTTTTTCAATTTTAGTCAATGCTCACTTCTCCCATGCATTTCAAAGTTATCTACGAAAATTTTGTCGATTCATTTATCCTGTGCATTTGAGTTGATAAGGGTTCAATATAATTGTAGAATTGAAGTGAGATGATATTTTATATAGTATAAACATTTTACGAGGAACAATTTTTTATAAATGACAACTTGTCCTCATGCATCAAAGCTAGTTTAGTCAGCGACAACTTATCCTGTGCATTTGAGTTAATTCTGAAATTTTATTAGTTAAAACGTGTCAAGTGCATAATAGTTTAATTTAATCAATGTCAACTTCTCTTGTGCATTTTGCTAATGACAACTTGTCTTGTGCAAGATAGTTCTATTTAATCAATGTCAATTTCTCCCATGCATTTTAGTTATTTTTTATTTTTTAGTCAATGCACACTTATCCTATCCATTTTAGTTGATGAACGTTCAATATCATTGTAGAATTGAAGTAAGGTGATATTTTAAACAGTATAAACTCTTTTATAAATGACAACTTGTCCCGTGAATCAATGTTAGTCTAGTCAATGACAACTTATCCCGTCTATTTGATTTAACTTTGAAATTTTAGTCAATGCCCATTTTTCTCATGCATTTCAGTTATTATCTAAATTTAGTCAAAGTTCACTTATTCCGTCCATTTTAGTTGATGAGGATGCAATATAATTGTAGAATTGAAATGAGGTGATATTCTAAATAGTATAAACATTTTAGCATTAACAGTTTTTTTTATAAATGACAATTAGTCCCAATGCATTAAAGTTAGTTTAGTCAACGACAACTTATCTCCTGCATTTGAGTTAACTCTGAAATTTTATTTGTTAAAACTTGTCAAGTGCATGATAGCTTAATTTAATCAATGTCAACTTCTCGTGTATTTTATTACTTTCAAACTTGTCTTGTGCATGATAGTTATATTTAATCAATGTCAGTTTCTCCCATGCATTTTAGTTATTTCTGAATTGTTAGTCAATGTTCACTTATCTTGTGCATTTTAGTTGATAAGCGTTCAAATTCATTGTAGAATTGAAGTAAGGTGGTATTCTAAATAGTAGAAACTCTTTAGTAGGAACATTTTTTTAAATATGACAATTTGTCTCGTGGATCAAGGTTAGTGTAATTAATGACAACTTATCCCGTGCATTTGATTTAATTCTGAAATTTTAGTCAATGCTCATTTTTCCCATGTATTTTAGTTATTTACAAAATCTAGTCGATGTCCACTTATTCCGTCCATTTTAGTTTATAAAGATTCAATATAATTGTAGAATTGAAGTGGGGTGATATTCTAAATAGTATAAACATTTTAGCAAGAATAATTTTTTATAAATGACAACTTGTCCCCATGCATCAAAGTTAGTTTTGTTAGCGGTAACTTATCTCGTGCATTTGACTTAATTCTGAAATTTTATCAGTTAAAACTCGTCAAGTACATGATAATTTAATTTAATCAATGTAAATTTCTCTTGTGCACTTTATTAATCACAACTCGCTTGTGCATGATAGTTTTATTTAATCAATGTTAACTTCTCGCATGCATTTTTGTTATTTATGATTTTTTAGTCAATGTCCACTTATCCCGTGCATTTTAGTTGATGAGCGTTCAATATCACTGTAAAATTGAAGTGAGGTGATATTCTAAACAGTATAAACCCTTCAGCAGGAACAATTTTTTTTATAAATGACAACTTATCCCGTGAATCAAGGTTAGTGAAATCAATGACAACTTATATCGTCCATTTGATTTAACTTTAAAATTTTAGTCAATGCCCACTTTTCCTCATTCATTTCAGTTATATACTAAATTTGTTGGAACAAAATGTGTAAACAATGCCTCTTTTGAGTTTTGATGATAACAAGATATTAAAAAGAAAATTGGATATGCTAATACATGTTTCAAGTGTGCAGGACCATAGACTAAAAATTATTCACGTATCAATCAAGTTTGGTCCTGAAGGAACAAGTTTAAAAGCAAAGAAATATTGTTGGAAGCTTGTGTTGCAAGTCAGAAGTTGAAGTCTTAGAAGCTGAAGACTCAGACTCTGAAGTCTGGAGGATTCTGAAGACTCAGACTCTGAAGTCTGAAGGATCAGAAGCTGAAGAATCAGACTCTGAAGTATCAGAAGTCAACTGGTGTCACTGTCATCAAGGACATAGTAAAACCACGACCTCTGCAAACCTCTCAGAGTCAGAAACGTTCTCTGCAACTTTGTCTCCTTGGACAAGACATCCAATCCATTTTAAGGAAAGGATTCAAACGGTATTCTTCATGGTACATTGTCCAAATCAAGGAACAAATCAACGTTGGATCAAGCTTCAAATCAAACGACTCTATTGATGATTTGACATCTTCTCAATGTCTCTCTACTCCTCTATATAAAGGACTGAAGACTTGAAGAATTGTGACTTACGCATATACAAGACTCTGAAAAGTGTCAATACTCTGCTAAACTCTATACTCATCAAACACTTAGAAATTCTTGCAAACTTTCTTATCTTAGAATTTCTTAAGTCTAAAGTCTGAAAAACTGTGTTGTATTTTGTGAACACCACTGATAGTATATCAAGTGTTCAAACCAAACATATTTATTTGTAACTCTGTTTGTTTAGAAGTCTCTTGCTTTTGTGCTTGAGCAATCAGAAGTCTCTTGATGTGTGCTTGAGCAATTAGAAGTCTCTTACTGTGTGTTTGAGCATCTGGAAGTCTCTTGCTTTTGTGCTTGAGCATTTTGTAATCATTGGATTATAGTGAAAAATCTCTTGTTAGTGACAAGGGGACTGGACTACTTCCGGGTTGTGGAAGGAACCAGAATAATTACTTGTGTCTTTCTCTCTCTCTCATTTACTTTCAATATGCTGCATCTGAACTCTGAACTTAGTTTTAGATTCTGATCATACATCAGAAGCTGAACTAACTCTTAGTTTTTGAGAAAGAAAAATCTAACACAATTCAACCCCCCTTCTTGTGTTTTTCTCACCTTCAGTTGGTATCAGAGCTCCGGTTCTGATATTCAATCACTTAACAGTGTGTCAGTATAGATCCTGAGAAAAACATGTCTTCTAGTGAATCTGGTGGTTCCTCTCAACCTGCTCCTAGATCTGGAGCTGCTGTATCATATGACTATGGTACAGATGATAAGCAATCTCACTCACACCATAAACCTCCTATGTTTACTGGTGATCCTGAAAAAATTTCTTGGTGGAAAAGCAAGATGTATAGTCATATCATTGGAATAGATGACAGCCTCTGGGATATCGTTGAAGATGGTGGGGAAAAATGGAGAAGAAGAAGTCACGTTCTTCTTTCTTTTTTTCTTTTCTTTTTTTATTTTTTTAATTCACAAAAATACACGCGTGGCTTTTCTTTTTTATTTTAAATTGAAAATTACACAGTTGTCTGCCAAATCATTTAAGTGACATGCCACCTAGGCTTTGAATAGGTCAAAATCAATGTTTCGCAAAAGGGGCAAAAGGGGTCTAATAATCCATTTTTTTTAAAAGGGGGCCAAAATCGCAACTTTTTCAAACATAGGGGGCCAAAAGTGCATTTAAGCCTAATATTTAACTTACTAGAATTTAATGCGTGCTTACTAGTACATGTCAAATTACAAAATAATTTTGGACCACAATGTCTCATCATGTAAAACACACAAAAAATAAGAAAAATATTGTTCATATAACAAAATAAGCTATTTCACATAACATCAACAAGCTTACTAGAAGAAATCAATTCACTAGCTTTAGAACCTAGAATTTGCCAAGTCTTATCAACGGCCTTCAATTTTTTCTCCTTGCCAATAACCTCATTATGGCCCAAAGCATCAACTGAATCATTTGCATTAATCATTACCTAAACTTGTACAAAAAAGAAAATATGTTTTAGATAATCCAGTTTAAATAAATGAGCATGCTCATTGTTATGAAGAGAAAGCAATCTAACATGATAATAAGTAACCAAGAAAACATATTTTAGATATAGATGGTACTGCATATTAGGGTCAAACTTCAAATGAATCCAAAATTACTCGAAACAAGCTGCAAAAATTCATACCAGGAACCTTCCATATGAATCCAAAATTTTACAAGCCTCAAATCTAACTAAAACACCTACCAAATACTTAGAATACTAAAAATACTTATAGAATAGTAAGATCATAAGCTTTATAATAAGTCACGAGTATTACCTTTTCAAGATTACGCGTAGGCATTGATGTGGAAGATACACCTCAAATGACAACACATTTCAACAATTAAACTTCATTTGGTCAATATTTATATCAAACTAAAACCAAATTCTATACCCTGCAAATGACAGACAACAAAACATGACTATCACAAAAGGCTGAAACAAATGAAAGTGAAGGGACTAAGCATTATGGTAAATAACATTTCAAAGCCATACTTGCGCATAGGCTGTTATACAACAGTTTACACTAAACTATAATTGCCAAAATTTCCAAGGCTAGTAACCATGAAGTAAATGAATGTGAGAACTCAATGGTCAAACCTGCAAAATTGAAGAATTTAAGGCACCAAGGTGCCCATGACATGCCATGCTTGAATAACCTGCATAATTTACATGATAGCCATTTTGAATGCTAAGTCCCATATATAGACTTACTTGATAGCCATTCAATCCCATCTAAATCAATAGCCAAACCAGCCCACACCATAAAACAACAACAAAACCTCTGAACAACTCCAAACACCCGAAGCTAAAAATCTTCAAGATAACAAAAAATCAGCCAAAAACACCCACAACGAACTGGTAATAACACAACTCCTAAAACTGAATAAACCAAAGCGCCGAAACTCGCTAAGACAACCGTTAGTCTAATTTGCTATATAAGCCTTAACGTACTACTAGACATAACAATTCTTTCTTAATAAATATTATTTTCATTTCACTTTTTCTATATTTTGTTTTCATTTGAGTTCCATCAAGAATTGTGATAATGTGTCACTTATAAAAAAATTGACTAATGTCACTTATGAGTTCTATCAAGAATTCTAATAATGTGTCACTTTTCTATACTTTTCTGTATTTAATAGCTTATACAAATTTCTCTATCACAAAACAGTTTCTTCTGCAAGTTCATATTGAATTCTTTTAATGAGAAGATATAGGTTAACTTAATAGTTTTCCTCAAAAAAACAAAAGGTTAACTTAATAGTTAATACATATGTTTCAGTATGGACGGACTAAAGTCAAACACACATTAGTACATAGCCAAATAGCTTCACAAAGTTCATGGTAACAGATTTTAATGAAAATTCAATATCAATAAAAGTGTCAAAAAGCTACTCAACCATACAATTTGCCTTTGCAACCCAATGTAGCTGACACAAATGTGGTAGCCTCGGTTAGGCCACTAATACAATGTGTGGGTTTACATCAAAATATATATTCTTTTTATCAACAAATAAAATTAACAACATTCCGAGCACAATAACCCGAAAATGTTAGAAAGTACAATAAGTCGAATCATTGTGTAATAACAAACAATACAGAATACAAACTCTAAACAAGAAATCCCAATGACCAAGATATCTCAAGTAGATCAAAACAAAGCCAAACAAGACCTCCCCAAACAACAATACCAGTGCATAGTGAACAACCTCCAAAACAAACCAAAACAACATCCTTGACCATAACACAGATAGCCAACACAAGGTTGAAAGAACATGCTTAAAAACCATAAGAATTGCTACCTCATCACACCCAGAGATGCTAAAACACTCTAACAATAAATTAAGACAATAATTAAAGCTTACCTGCTTCTCTATTCCACCAATGTCATTTTAGTCCTCTGTTGGCTTTTCATCAACTTCCATAGCCTTAACTTTACTAATCTACTACAGCTAAGCAATTATTGGTTGAAATACCTTAGTAAGAAGGAACAAACTTAAACAATACACACGGAAGTATCATACATCCCAATTTTCTATTTGAGTTCAGCTCTTAAGAGGCGTACATATTCTCTAAGGTAGGCATCAAATTTTTAATCAGCAAATTTTATTGATACCAAACTCTAGCAAGACGCTTAGAGGCAATGATAAAAGAACAAATATGCCACATATAGACGTAACATCCGCAAAATCCACCACAGAACAACAGTAAACATAATACGGTATAACCCCCCTCCAACATGAAAACACAGCTAACCAAAAAACCCCTAAACTGCGTAAGCTATGACGCTGAATTCTAATGTAATACTACCAGATTTCAGTCCCATAGCTATGCCTAATCAGCCCAAAACCTTACAAAAATGAGCACACCTAAAAAACTCCTTTCTGCGACCAGTAACAAAAACGCAGGACAGCATCCGCTGCAACCTGCATAACACTGCAGCAGTGTGCACAGAAGACATCAGCAGATGCGTATAACTAACTCTTACCTACAATGTATAGCTCCCACATAACCACACACTGTTGAAAATCGATAAACGCACATTAACTGACTCTCAAACTACAATTTATAGCTCCCACATAACCACATGCCACAGAAAATCAGTCAACACGCGTTAACTCTCAGCCCACAATTCATAGCTCTCACCTAACCACGACGGCGACACCCGAAGGCGACACCCGGCGAGGAATCAAAATAACAAAGTTGATCTCAACCAATTTAAAATTGGTTATAGACAACACTAACAGAGTTGAATCAACATTTAAAAAAAATTCTTAAATAAGCAAAAGGAGAAAAGAAATTATAACCAAGAAATGAAGAGAAGCAGCTAGTGGAAAAGGAACCCAGCTGTTGAAAAGGGAATAATTAGATAACCATGATAATCAATTAATGTAATACTTGAAAAAACTAGCATATATAGAAGTAGAAGCAGAATCATAATCGATAAGCAGAATCATAATCGATAATCATAATCGAACGTAAAATTAAATTTTAAATTAGAAGGAAAAAATGAAGGAAGACGGTGCATACTCACTGGAACTGAACCGAGAAAATGGCTTGTGTTGGAATAGAAAGCTTCGATTGATAATGATATTGAGGAACTGAGCATCTTCGATTGAGAAATTGAACAAAAAACTTCGATATGAGATTGAGGGTGAGGAACAGAAAGCTTCGATTGAGCCGGGGTTAGTGATAGTGAGATTGAGCCATGGGTTGGAGATTGAGATTCACGTTTGAATGGGGGAGAGTGAGGAACGGGATGCTTTGGTGGGGGAGAGTGAGATTGTGGGTTTCAATTTGGGGGAAAATGGTTTGTGGGTGAGAAGGGACGACAATAGTATAAGGGTTTACTTGTGTTTGGCTTAATTTTTATAAATACTTTTTAAATGGGGTAAACCCACTTAATATTTATTCAAGTAAAGTGCCTATGTTTTTAAGTCAGGTGGATAGCTGCCCACTTAAAATCTTTTTTTGTACTAGTGTATGTAGTGAATCATGATATCATTTTATATCAAATGGATGTTAAGAGTGATTTTCTAAATGGTGTCATTTCTGAAGAAGTGTATGTCAAACAACCTCCTGGTTTTAAAGATTTAAAACATCCAGACTTTGTTTTTAAACTTAAGAAATCACTATATGGTCTCAAACAAGCTCCTAGAGCTTGGTATGAAAGGCTAAGTAATTTCTTACTTAAAAATGATTTTGTAAGAGGACAAGTTGACACTACACTGTTCAGAAAGACACTTAAGAAGGACATCTTAATTGTTCAAATCTATGTGGATGATATTATATTTGGTTCTACTAATGTCACTCTTTGCAAGGAATTTTCTAAGTTAATGCAGGATGAATTTGAAATGAGCATGATGGGAGAATTGAAGTTCTTTCTTGGAATTCAAATCAACCAATGCAAAGATGGAGTGTATGTTCATCAATCAAAATATACAAAGGAGCTTATGAAGACGTTCAATCTTGAAGAATGTAAATTGATGACAACACCAATGCATCCAACCTGCAACTTAAGCAAAGAAGACATTGACTCAAAGGTAGATCAAAAGCTCTACATAGGTATGATTGGTTCTCTGTTATACTTAACAACTTCTAGACCAGATATTTTATTTAGTGTATGCTTATGTGCTAGATTTCAATCAGATCCTAAAGAATCTCATATGACTGGTGTCAAGAGAATCTTCAGGTATCTGAAAGGAACAACTAATCTTAGACTTCTGTATAAGAAATCCTTAGATTATAAGTTGGTTGGATTCTGTGATACTAATTATGCTGGTGATAGGATTGAAAGAAAATCAACCAGTGGAAATAATCAATTTCTTGGTGAGAATCTGATATCATGGGCCGGTAAAAGACAATCAACTATTGCATTGTCAACAGCAGAAGTAGAATACATCTCAGCTGCAAGTTGTTGCACACAACTACTCTGGATGAAACATCAGTTAGAAGACTATCAGATTCATGAAAACATCATTCCTATCTTTTGTGATAATACTGCTGCTATATGTTTGTCTAAAAATCCTATTCTGCATTCAAGAGTCAAGCATATTGAAATTAAACATCACTTTATAAGAGATTATGTTCAGAAGGATGTTTTGGATATCCAATTCATTGGTATTGATCATCAGTGGCCTGATATATTCACAAAACCTCTAGCAGAAGATAGATTTGGTTTTATTAAAAAGAATCTGAACATGCATTTTATCTCTGAAAAATCTGCTTGACTCTGAATGGGAACTGAGAATCTGAAGAGCATCAGAAGCTAAGACTTATCAGAAGCTCATTATTGAGAGTCTGAAGAAAGTTCAGCTTCTGAAGTCATCAGAGTCTGAGTTTCAGAATCTGAATTTTTAGCCTCTGATAAATCTCATTGTGGCCCACTCCTGGGGAATGATTTTTATGCTTTGAATACTGTGTTCCGCTCCCCCAATTGTCATTAATGTGCTTTTATGTTTAATGTTGTTTGTCTGTTTTGATTCTGAAACATTTAAACAAAAACACTCTTCACACGTTCACACTCTCACTTCTCACAACCCACACTTTCAATCTTTTCAAACCTTCTTTTTGAAAATCATCCAGTTTTACAAAAAACCTTAGAACCCTAAAATGGCTGGTACATCTTCTTCTACAATGGAATTAGACCCAGGAGCTTCAACTGTTATAAAGCTTAAAACCATGTTCCTGACCAAAGAGGAACTTTGTGTCTTTATTGAGAGCGCTGTGGATTTCACAAGCTTAGAACTCAATGACTGCAACGTTCAGCACTTCTTTGAATTTCAAGGTTGGGTACCTTACTTCAATATGTTGAATGGGCCAACCTACTTGGAGATGGTTAAGGATTTCTGGGTACGTGCTGAGGTCTACGACCAAGAAGCTGCTGATATGGAGAGTAAAAGGCAAATGGGTAATGAGAAAGGGAAATCTAAGATGGATTTGGATCAAAAGGAAAAAGTAATTCCTGAGATAAGGTCAGCAGTAATGGGTATCAAGGTCACCATTACAGAGGATACAATATCAAAGGCCATTGGTGCCAGAAGCTCAGGGATGTCATATCCAAATCAAACAAAGACAACAAATATGCTGATAAAGTACGTGAAGTTCTGTTTCAAGATGCAAAGTCCAACAAGACAGTGGACATGAAGAAAAAGGTTAGGATGTTGAACAAGATTTTTCTGAGCTGTCTGATATCCAGGGAAGGAGGAGTTGATTACCTTTCCTAGGACAACAAACACTTCTTGTTGTTCTTGCTTCAGAAGATCCCCATTAACCTTCCCAAGTATATGTTCAGTTACCTGTGTGAGTCAATCAAAGAAGGTCTCACAGGTAAAAGAAATGTGCCCTATGCAAGGCTACTGTCAGAAATCTTCTACCAAGGGAGATTGATTGAGAGGCTTCAAACTCTTGGTATAGACTCTGATCAGGAGATTGGGATCAGCAGGGGTAAGATGATCTCAGGACTTACCTTGGGTAGTATGAAGATTATTCAGAAGAAGGATGTGATCACTACTGATCAGGACCTTAAATTCAACTTGAAGAAGAAGACAAAATTTTCGGAAGAATTTCCCCCCAATATCCAAAGAAGACAATCCTGAGGTTCTTGCTAATTTCATACAAGAATACTACAAGGAGACTGGTGTAGAAATAACTTGGGACATGGTCTTAGAGACTGTTGTTGACAAATGGACAGTTAACAAGAAGAAGAGAAAAGCAATCTCTGAAACTACAGAAGCTGAGCCTGTTAAGAATGCTAAGGTTCAGAAGAAATATGTTAAGAAGGCAACTTCTGAAGCTATATCAGAAGCTGCAGAGCTGGAGCCAGTAGAGGTGCTTCCTACAAGAACAAGATCAAAGGCTGCTGTCAGAAAAAGTTCAGAAGCTGCTGCACCTCCCAAACAGAAAAAGAAGAAGTCGAGGAAGATGTTAGTAGAAACTGATGAGCCAGAGGGACAAGTCAAGATGACTGCTGAGGAAGAAGTAAAAGAACTAAAAAGAATAAAGGAGCTTCTGAGACAAGGAGCTATCAAAAAAGGGACTCTACCTGCTGTCCAGGAAGCTACTAAAACCATTTCCCCTCTTCAGCTTAAAGAGCAAATGGAGAAAGCTTCTGAATTGGCCAAGGAGTTAGAGAAATCTACTCTATCAGAAGCTAAGGATCTGCTAGCCCTTCACCTGCAAGTATCAGAAGCTGGTGCAGAACCTTCTTCATCCAAGCCTGATGCTTCTGATAAAGGTATTCCTACAAACTCATCTTCTGTTAATCCAAGACTTGATGAACCCTCTCTTATGAGAAAACTCAAAACCCAAGATTTCTTAGATGCTCTCAACAAGAAAAGAGCACGCATTTTATCTAAAAGAGATCTCTCTGACAGAGAAGAAGCTGCCTCTGATCATGTTGAGACAGCTAATTTGTCACCCCCTCCTGAAATTTCTCAACCAGAAACAGCCTCATCCAAACCAACTTCACCAAAACCAATACCTACACCTCAACCATCTTTCATACCTGAAAAACCCTTAGACATACCCCCAATTCAAACCTGTCAGCCTGGTGAAACACCTAACCTAGACAGAACAGTTAGACCAGAAACTAAAGCCCTTTTAACAAAAATTATCAAAAGAAGAATTCTTTTGAATGCTTTTGATGATATTCATCAAACCAACACAAAACCTGTGTCTACCACAAGTTCTTCATCTTCTCTAGAGGTGCTTCAACAACACCTAGGTGGAGAGCTACCATCAGACTTTCAAGAAAGCTCATCCACCCTGCCATCAGAAACAACAAACTTCTCTATTGTTGAGTATCTATGTGTTGGCTGCATGTTTGGTAAAATCAATGTGTGATCTAAGTCTTCATAAGCTGGAAAATGGATTTGAGAAGTTTCAGAAGCTGGAATGACCTTCAGACGCAGAAAGTGCCTTCAGATGCAGAACTGTTCATCAGACGCTGAACAGGTCTTCAGACGCATTGTTCATACGTTGACCAGCGTTGACCTTCAGAATTTGAACTTCTGACGTTGACCAGCGTTGACCTTCAGAAATTGAACTTCAGAAGTTATTTTCAGAAGCTGGATTTCTGCATTCTTTGTGATTAATTCTGTGCGTATCTTTTGAAGATTTACTGAAGAATTATCCAGGCATTTGTTTTCTAGAAGGCTGATTATTTTGGTGAAGATCTTGGTGAAGATTGGCTTCGTGTTTATGAATGAATATATTTCAAAGGGATCTTTGCTTAATATGATTCAAAAATATATGTTTCCTTTTTGAGCCTTTGCAGAATTTCAGAATTGTATTTTGAAGAAGATATGGTTCAGAATTATGTGTGCCTACTGAAGACTATATAAGAAGACGTACTGCTACATTGAAGATGGATTGAGTCAAAACAGTTTTTATTATAAGAGTATGTGTAAGCTTTAGGCTTTGTTTGTACACCACTCATCTGAGTTGGTTTAGTTGTAAATCATTCTAAGCTTTTAAGTACGAATGATGTTTTTGATGTCTTGAAATGTGTCTTCATAACTGAGTTGATTTCAGAGTTGTTAGTAACTGGGTTGTAGTTACTTGATTAGGAAGTAAGAGGGGGTTCTTATACCTAGGGGTTACTGGGTAGAAATCTTGACTGGTGGAGATTAAGTCAGAAGACTAGGAACAGGGGCTGTGTCTTGAGTCTTAGGATTAATTCCTCATAGTGGATTTCCTTCCTGGATTGGTATCCTCCAGACGTAGGTGTTGTTTATCACCGAACTGGGTTAACAAATACTTGTGTTCTTTATATTTCTGTCCTTTATTACTGCTTCTGAACCTGTTTTTAAAGTGCTCTGTTTTGCGTATTTTGTACTCTGTTTTACATTCCTGATCAGTACCTGCCAGAATTTCATCTATACCTACTTCTGATATTGACTCAGTATCAGAAGATCAACCATTAGTGTTGAACCCATTCATTTTGCCAAACCAGAACCTTCCCAAGAACCTACTCAAAAACCAAGCCAAGACAATATTGATGTTCATCTTCTATGTGGACCATCAGAGACTGTTATCCTTGAAACTGAAACCATCACAGCCTTTGATGACAATTTGGTCACTGTATCAGAACCTCATATTGATATTTCTGATCAAATTGTATCAGACATACCCCCACCCTCTAACCTTACTCAAAATATTCAACAAACACCTATCCCATCATCAAGTCTTTATTTACAGAGTGTTTGTAGCAATATCTTTAAAAGCTTGGAAGAGTTGGTACAAGCTAGGCAGAATCCTATTCAGACTGTCAACTATGTGGAGAAGTGGAACAACCTTAGAGATGTGGTCAACACCACCTTGGACACTTTGTAGTTTGTTTCAGTAGTGTCTCAGCAAGAAGCACTTTAGAAATGGCTATCAGAAGTAGTCAGGAGTATGGAGACAGTGGAACTAAGAAGAGACTCCTCTAGACTACTACCAGGTGGCTCTTCATTAGAAGTGGAGACAACATCTGAGGTTCTTGAGATCCTGAAGTATGGACTTCAGAACTCACTCGTTGGCAAGGTTGCTCAGAAGCCTCTGAATCTTGAAGCTCTGAAGCTGGATTTAGGAGAGCCCTTGATGAAGCACATGATGGAGGAAGTGCAAGTTGAGTTGGTTGCACAAAGAGCAAGACATGATGCTTTGGAAAGCAAGATACAAGTTATAGCATAACAACAGAATCAGATTCTGGCAAGTCAAGATGAGATGAAGTCTAGGATCAGTGCCATTTTGGAGCTTCTGAATAAACCTCCCCAACCTTAGAATGCACACCCTAGCTTTTATTTCACTTTGCTTCTGAATATTGTTTAATCTGTTTGCTTCTGACCATTATTATTTGTCTATGTTTCTCTTGCTTCTGAATGCAATGTCTTAATACCTGTCTGCTCTGATATTTTGCTCTGATACATAACTGCTTATGATTGCATGAAAAATTTCTCACTCTGATCTCAATTTTTTCTCTCTTTTTTATGTTTTTCTTATTTAACTTTTTGTTGATGACAAAAGGGGGAGTAAAATACAGTAATTTCGGGCTCTGAGCCAATAAGTTAATTTTTGAAAATTAATTAACTTAGGAGAACTTCTTCTCATCTCTTAGCCTCTGAACCTCAAACTGTGAGATAATTCTGAGTGATACTTTTTATTGATTAAAATCTGAATTTAATTAACCTGGATAGAACTCAGGGGGGAGCTTACAAACCTCACCTTGTGTGAAGGTGAGAAAAACACACAAGAAGGGGGGGGTGGGGTTGAATTGTGTGGGCTATTTCTTTTCTTTCTCAAATCTTATGTTAGTTCAGATTCTGATATTGATCAGATCTGAACTATTTTCAGAGTGTTTTATGCAGCGGTTATAAAGTAAATGAGAGAGGGAAAGAGAGACACAAGCAATTTATCCTGGTTCCTTCCACAATCCGGAAGTAGTCCAGTCCCCTTGTTACTAACAAGAGATTTTCACTATAATCACAAAGATTTCAATTTGCTCAAACACTTAGTAAGAGACTTCCAGTTGCTCAAACACTTAGTAAGAGACTTCTAATTGCTCAAGCACACAAGCAAGAGACTTCCAATGCTCAATCCCACAAGCAAGAGACTTCTAGTTGCTCAAACACTTAGTAAGAGACTTCCCTGCTTAGACACACAATCTAAGACTTTCTATGCTCAATACACAAAGTTATGAGACTTCTGGTTGCTCAAGCACGCAGGCTAGAGACTTTGGTTCAAATAGATTTACAACAAAAATAGGTTTGAGTTGAACACTTGATATACAATCAGTGGTGTTCACAAAATACAACTCAGGTTGAGACTCTTAAGAATTTGACAGTTACGCAAAACAGAGTGTTACGTTTTCTGGGACAGAGTCTTAGTTTTTTTTCATCTTCAATCCTTCAATCCTTTATAGAAGATTAAAGACCTGTTGAGAAGAGCCATGTCATCAAAAGAGCCGTTAAAAATAGAAGCTACAGCCAGCATAAATTCCTTCTGTTCTGACAGTATGTGCGAACTTAGAAAACAGAGTAATTTAATTTGAATTGCTTCCTTAAAACCTGGCTGCGTGTTTCATCTAAGGAGACACGGTTTGTAAAGAGTTGTTCTGACACAACAGTACTTCACTGTTTACAGTTGCAAACGTTGACTGCTGATTCAGACTTCAGAGGCTTCTCTTAAGAACTTGCTTCAGACACTGTTCATCAGAAGCTGTCTTCAGACGCAGTTCTTCAGAAGCAGACTTCAGACGCACGGTTCATTAGACGCACTGTTCATCAGACGCTGCCTTCAGAAGCTGGTCTTCAGACGCACCCTTCAGACGTACTGTTCATCAGACGCACCCTTCAGAAGCTGGTCTTCAGACGCATCCTTCAGACGCTCCCTTCAGACGCACCCTTCAGACGCTGTCTTCAGAAGCTCTTCTTTAGATGCTGATTTTCTTCAGCCTTGCAACACAAGGTTCTATATTTTCCTTCTTGCTCTTAGCTTGGTCTTTCATAACCAATGTTAGATATCAATCTTTAAGTACATGGTTCTGCACACTAGAATCAAGCATTAGCATATCCAATTTTCTTTTTAACACTTTGTTATCATTAAAACCCAAAAGAGAGTTGTTCATACATTTTGTTCCAACAATCTCCCCTTTTTTGATGATGACAAACACAAGTATTAAAAGGAAAATTGTTGTTAATTTAATTAACAAGTTGACTTCAGGGTATGAGGTTTGTAAGCTCCCCCTAAGTCTGATAATCCACAAGGTGAGGTTTGTAAGCTCCCTTAGTCTTATCCAGGTTAATTAAATTCATTTTAAATCACACAGTTGAAAAATCAAACTGTTTCTGAGTGATTTAATTAACAAGTTGACTTTAGGGTATGAGGTTTGTAAGCTCCCCCTAAGTCTAATAATTCACAAGGTGAGGTTTGTAAGCTCCCCTTGAGTCTTATCCTTGTTAATTAAATTCAGTTTGAATCAACTCAGAATTATCCCACAACAAATATAGCCAGAGGCTAAGAGAAAATAAGCTGTTCTCATAAGTTAATTACATAACAGAAATTAACTTATGTTCTGTAAGCTCAGAGCCTGAAATACTTGTTACTTTTACTCCCCCTTTTGTCATCAACAAAAAGAAATGTTCAAGAATTTAAGAGAGTGAAAATGTGAGATAAAAATGTTCAGATCATTTTGTTCAGTACCACTGAGCTCTTTCAGAGCATATGATTCAGTACAACTGAACTTTTAAAAAAAAAACAGAGCATATGGTTCAGTGCTGCTGAACTCTTTCAGACAAAAATGAGAGTTTAAAACTGGGTCTGAAAACTGAACATATAGGATGAGAAATTGAAAGTGTGACTGTGTTTTTCTTAAAACATTTCAGAAACTGAAAACAGAAAAACATTTAACACAACTGCACATTGATGACTTTAGGAGGGGCAAAGTACAACTTTCAAAGCTTAATCTCATCACAGCCCTGCTGTTATTACTTATCAGATTCTGACCAAGTGTTGAACAACTGTTCAGATTCACTCTCATTAATGGGCCACGTGTAAAGTGTCCACTTATGATGAGTTTTATCAGAAGTCATAAAAAATCAGATTCTGAAACTCAGACTCTGATGTTTTCAGAAGCTGAACTATCTTCAGACTCTCAAAGTAAGTGTCTGTTAAGTCTTAGCTTCTAATGAACTTCAGGTTCTCAGTTTCTATTCAGAGTCAAGCAATTTTTCAAGAGATGAAATATAAGTTCAGATTCTTTTTAATAAAATAAAATATGTCTAAAATGAGGGGTTTTGTAAATATATCAGCCCATTGATGATTGATAATCAGAATCAATAAATTGAAAATCCAAAACACCCTTCTGAACATAATCTCTAATAAAATGAAGTTTAAGTTCAAAAATGATTGGCTCTTGAATGTAGAATTGGAATTTTTAGACAAACAGATTACAACAGTATTATCACAAAGAAAGTTATGTTGTTTTCATGAATCTGATAGTTTTCCGACTGATGTAGAATCTATTAAGTATAACAGAGAACAATCATACCTCTGTGGAGCTTTTGATCTACCTCTCCTTGTTCAATCAGGTTGTTTTTGAACACCCATTTTTGTTTCAACAATGTTCTTGATTGGCTTCAGGAGAAGTGTTAGCTAGCTCAGCACCAATGATCCAGTCTTTGTGGTTTCCTCCAGATTCCACAGTTCCTCCCTCTTTCATGGTCAGGGTTTGGAACATAGACTTTCCTTCTGTCATGCAATGCCAGCAGCCACTGTCCAGACACCAGGACTTCACCTTTTCTTTGGCATTTAATCATATCTGCAACAGAAATGATTTCTGACTTGGGTACCCATATGGGTCCTCTTGGGTTAGTTCTGAAAGGTTTAGTCTTTTGCACCTTATGTCTGGAGTTATAAAACTCAGACTTGTTCAGATACCTTGGATATGAATACTTTAATCTTGAATAAGTCTTAGTATCAGACACTGAGTTCTTCAGAACCTGAGCTTTCAAAGGTCTTGACTCACATTTCTTCAGAACCTGAGACTTGAAGGTCTTTGGTTCTGAGCTTTTTAGAGTCTGAACCTTTGAAGACTTTGGTTCTGTTTTCTTCAGAACTTTGGACTTAAGAGTCTTTGATTCTGATTTGTTCAGAATCTTGGATTCAGAAGTAGAAGGTTCTGATTTGTTAAGAACTTTAGTTTTGCTAGCTCCTGACACAAGGCAGACTTTCTGTCCTTTCCTAATAAAATCATAATCAGATGACAGATTGGCTTTCTTTTGTATCCTTTGTCTGACTTTCTGAGATTTAAAAGGTTTTGTATAAACTGGTTTAGTATCTTTTGAAGATTTCATAAACACAGCCTTTTTAAAATTAGAGTCTGAATTTTTCAGAGTTTGAGACTTGCTTATCTTAGGTTCTGAACTCTTCAGACTTTGAACCTTTTCAGATTTTAAAGTCTGTTTTCCTCATAGTCTTAGACTTAGAACCTTTTGGTTTAGACTTTGGCAAAGTTTTAAATTCTGCCTTCATCTTTCCCTTAGGTTCAGAAGCTTTAGATTCTGAGCAGTTCAGAACTTCAGACTTAGCAGTCTCAGTTTCTGTTAATTTTGTTTCTCAGAATTGTCAGATGCAGGTACAAAACATACCTTAGTGCCTTTTATACTATCTTCAGAACAGGATGGAAGGTTTGTTTCATTTGAAAAATTAAATGAATCATTTTTTAAACCAATTCCTTCTCCTTTGTTTCTGTTGATATTATAAATCATAAAAGCAACTTTGCTTCTGTTGATTCCAGTCAAAATAAAATATTAAAGAGCAATTTCTTCTTCACTTAAAGGCTTATCAACTTTCTTATCAGTCAGTTTTACAAGAAGAGCATTGTTCTTATCTTTTAAATCATAGATGTGACTTTGAGCTTCTTCTTGTTTTCTTTCAAGAAATTCAAATTCCTTTTTCAAAGTTTTAAATTGCTTTGACTTATTAAGATAATGACTGATAAGATCTTTGACAGTTTCAATAAGTTCAGAACTAGTAAGTTCAGAATATACCTCATTTTCATCTTCTGAGTCTAATTCAGATTCCTCATCAGTTGACACTGTTGCCACCGAAGCCATATTTGCTTCTTCTTCATCTTCCTTGTCAGAATCTGATTCAGCCTCTGTATCTAAAGATACTGTTGCAACTAAAGCCAAGTTGCCTTCTTCTTCATCTTCCTTGTTTCCCTCATAGGTAGAACACAGAGAATTGAAGATGGCCTTTGTTGTTGACTTATCACTTAGCTTTAGATACTCATTGTGAGGTAGAGAGTCCACAATGATATCTCTTACTCTACTATGCTTTTTATAGATCATTCTTTCAGCATCTGAGAGTTTCTTTCTGTCATTTGCTACACCTTCTTCATCAACAAGAATAGTGATACCATCTTCAATGATATCCCACAGAGTGTCATCAACACCAATAATATGACTGTACATTCTGCTTTTCCACCAAGAAAACTCTTCAGGATCACCAGTAAACACAAGAGGTTTATGGTGTGAATAAGATTTCCTTTCACTTGAACCATAGTCACCACCACCACTTCTGGATGTAGATTCACCAGAATCACCAGAAGGCATGTTTTTCTCAGGATCTTTACTGACTCACTGTTAGGTGATTGAATATCAGAACCGGAGCTCTGATACCAACTGAAGGTGAGAAAAACACACAAGAAGGGGGGGGGTTGAATTGTGTGGGCTATTTCTTTTCTTTCTCAAATCTTATGTTAGTTCAGATTCTGATATTGATCAGATCTGAACTATTTTCAGAGTGTTTTATGCAGCGGTTATAAAGTAAATGAGAGAGGGAAAGAGAGACACAAACAATTTATCCTGGTTCCTTCCACAATCCGGAAGTAGTCCAGTCCCCTTGTTACTAACAAGAGATTTTCACTATAATCACAAAGATTACAATTTGCTCAAACACTTAGTAAGAGACTTCCAGTTGCTCAAACACTTAGTAAGAGACTTCTAATTGCTCAAGCACACAAGCAAGAGACTTCCAATGCTCAAGCCCACAAGCAAGAGACTTCTAGTTGCTCAAACACTTAGTAAGAGACTTCCCTGCTTAGACACACAATCTAAGACTTTCTATGCTCAATACACAAAGTTATGAGACTTCTGGTTGCTCAAGCACGCAGGCTAGAGACTTTGGTTCAAACAGATTTACAACAAAAATAAGTTTGAGTTGAACACTTGATATACAATCAGTGGTGTTCACAAAATACAACTCAGGTTGAGACTCTTAAGAATTTGACAGTTACGCAAAACAGAGTGTTACGTTTTCTGGGACAGAGTCTTAGTTTTTTTTTCATCTTCAATCCTTCATCCTTTATAGAAGATTAAAGAGCTGTTGAGAAGAGTCATGTCATCAAAAGAGCTGTTGCAAATAGAAGCTACAACCAGCATAAATTCCTTCTGTTCTGACAGTTTGTGCGAACTCAGAAAACAGAGCAATTTAATTTGAATTGCTTCCTTAAAACCTGGCTGCGTGTTTCATCTAAGGAGACACGGTTTGTAAAGAGTTGTTGTGACACAACAGTACTTCACTATTTACAGTTGCAAACGTTGACTGCTGATTCAGACTTCAGAAGCTTCTCTTCAGAACTTGCTTCAGACACTGTTCATCAGAAGCAGACTTCAGACGCACTGTTCATCAGACGCTGCCTTCAGAAGCTGGTCTTCAGACACACCCTTCAGACGCACTGTTCATCAGATGCACCCTTCAGAAGCTGGTCTTCAGACGCACCCTTCAGACGCTCCCTTCAGACGCACCCTTCAGACGCTTTCTTCAGAAGCTCTTCTTCAGATGCTGATTTTCTTCAGCCTTGCAACATAAGCTTCTATATTTTCCTTCTTGCTCTTAGCTTGGTCTTTCATAACCAATGTTAGATATCAATCTTTAAGTACATGGTTCTGCACACTAGAATCAAGCATTAGCATATCCAATTTTCTTTTTAACACTTTGTTATCATCAAAACCCAAAAGAGAGTTGTTCATACATTTTGTTCCAACATTGTGAACTATCAGACTCAGGGGGAGCTTACAAACCTCAGACCCTATAGTCAACTTGTTAATTAAATTAACAACAATTTTCTATTAATACTTGTGTTTGTCATCATCAAAAAGGGGGAGATTGTTGGAACAAAATGTGTAAACAATGCCTCTTTTGAGTTTTGATGATAACAAGGTATTAAAAAGAAAATTGGATATGCTAATACTTATTTCAAGTGTGCAGGACCATAGACTAAAAATTATTCAAGTATCAATCGAGATTGGTCCTGAAGGAACAAGTTTAAGAGCATGGAAATATTGTTGGAAGCTTTGTGTTGCAAGTCAGAAGTTGAAGTCTTAGAAGCTGAAGGATCAGAAGTTGAAGACTCAGACTCTGAAGTCTGAAGGATCAGAAGCTGAAGACTCAGACTCTGAAGTATTAGAAGTCAACTGGTGTCACTGTCATCAAGGACATAGTACAACCACGACCTCTGCAAACCTCTCAGAGTCAGAAATGTTCTCTGCAACTTTGTCTCCTTGGACAAGACATCTAATCCATTTTAAAGAAAGGATTCAAACGGTATTCTTCATGGTACGTTGTCCAAATCAAGGAACAAATCAACGTTAGATCAAACTTCAAATCAAACGACTCTATTGATGATTTGACATCTTCTCTACGTCTCTATACTCCTCTATATAAAGGACTGAAGACTTGAAGAATTGTGACTTACGCATATACAAGAGTCTGAAAAGTGCCAATACTCTGCTAAACTCTATATGCATCAAACACTTAGAAATTCTTACAAACTTTCTTATCTTAGAATTTCTTAAGTCTAGAGTCTGAAAAACTGTGTTGTATTTTGTGAACACCACTGATAGTATATCAAGTGTTCAAACCAAACATATTTCTTTGTAACTCTGATTGTTTAGAAGTCTCTTGCTTTTGTGCTTGAGTAATCAGAAGTCTCTTGCTGTGTGCTTGAGCATTTTGTAATCATTGGATTATAGTGAAATATCTCTTGTTAGTGACAAGGAGACTGAACTACTTCCGGGTTGTGGAAGGAACCAGAATAATTGTTTGTGTCTTTCTTTCTCTCTCTCTCTCTCTCATTTACTTTCAATCCGCTGCGTCTGAACTCTGAACTCTGAACTTAGTTTCAGATTATGATCATACATCAAAAGCTGAACTAACTCTTAGTTTTTGAGAAAGAAAAAGCCAACACAATTCAACCCCCCTCTTGTGTTTTTCTCACCTACAAAATTTAGTCAATGTCCACTTATTTCGTCCATTTTAGTTGATGAGCATTTAATATCATTGTAAAATTTAATGAAGTGATATTCTAAATAGTAGAAATTCTTTCCCAGGAACGATCTTTTATAAATGGCAATCTGTCCCGTATATCAAAATTAGTTTAGTAAGTAACAACTTATCTTGTGCATTTGAGTTAATTCTTAAATTTTATTAGTGAAAATCTATCAAGTGCATGATAGTTTAATTTAATAAATGTCAACTTCTCTTGTGTATGATAGTTCTATATAATCAATGGGAACCTCTCTAATGCATTTTAGTTGAAAAGAGTTAAATATTTTTATAGAATTGAAACAATGTGATAGTCAAAATAGTAGAAACATTTTAGCATGAACAAATTTTTTCATGTATAATAATATTATGCATTGCTACAACCGCCTCACGCACTATTCCACCATCATCATTTATAAGATCTTCTTTACTTATATTGTATAGATAGTGGTAATCCAACACAACATTTTATTTTCTTTAAAATGTTTTAAAAAGGTCAAATATAATATAATATTTTTAATAACAAAAAGAATGGGAATATGCGAAAAAAGTATAATACAAACATATTTTTTCCAACGGTAAGTTGGACCTATTTTAAACAAATTTTTTCGCGATGCACGTTTTTTTTAAGGATAATTTGAGTTAATTCTTAAATTTTATTAGTGAAAATATGTCAAGTGCATGATAGTTTAATTTAATAAATGTCAACTTCTTTTGTGTATGATAATTCTATATGGCAATGTCAACTTGTCCAATGCATTTTAATTGAAAAGATTTAAATATTTTTATAGAATTGAAACAATATGATAGACTAAATAGTAGAAACATTTTAGCATGAACAAATCTTTCAATGTATAATTATATTATGCACTGCTTTGTACCAAAAAAATAAATAATATTATGCACTGCTACGACTGGTAGACAGTGGTAATCCAACGTGACATTGATTTTCTTAAAAATGTTAAAAAAAAGGTCAAATATAATATAATATATTTTTTTAATAACAAAACTAACAGGAATAGGCAAAAAAAATAATTCAGACATTTTTTATTCAATAGTAAGATGGACATGCAATAATTAATTTTTTTTTGCGATGCACATTTTTTTTAAGAAGGGCAATTTTATATTTTCTACATAAAAAGTTTTCTTTTACTTTACCGTTAAATTGATGATTTATTTTCTTGTACTTGCATAAACGACACACGTTGTTGCAATCTATATTTTTATTGTAAACATAATAAAAAAATTAATTGTATAAATCTCAAATAATGACACCCATTGTAGATAAATTTTTGGTGACAACTTGGGTACCCATCAGTAAAAGGTGGGTAACACAACCCATGCTGAGTTGGCACCAATCAAAGTTATTTGTTTGTTTTCTATTATTTTTAATGTTATATAAATACATTATTTTAATTGGGCCAACTCAACATGGGTAGTATTACCCACCTTTTATTGATGGGTAAACAAGAATTCCCCTAAATTTTTTAATAAATTGATTAAGGATCCACATTTTTCAGCATTGGATCGATTAAAAAAATATAAATAATTTTTGAAATACATCTCCCTATTTAGTTGTGACTAAATAATCACAACTATTGATGAAGAGTACACATAATATTTAATTTACTTGTAATCGTAAATACTCCTATCAATTTTTTCACACTTTCACTAATCAGCCATTTATATATATATTTTGAGCGATCGGCCATTTATATGTTTTTACCCCTTCACTCACGTTGTTGTTACTGTACAGTACCATTTTTCATTTTTTTTCTTTTCCATAGCCACCACTTTTAAGTTTTTTAATTTATCTCTCTTTTCACCAAATGAATCTCCTCCTCTAAGAAACCCTAGCCGCCGCCGCCGCCGACGAATCACTGTTAACGGCCTCCATAATCAATTTCCGGCTGCCTCTGGCTCAACTACATTCATAATCTTGATCTATTCCTTATCCTCTATCAATCTATTAAATTTATTTTCAGATTTGTAAACATCTCAACCACCACCTTCTCGGCTAGATCTCGGCCAACAAGAAAAAGACTCTCCTCCATCGACGACCTCCGCGCCGGAAATTGCAACCTCCATCGATGACCTCCCCGCCGGAAATTGCAACCACCGCGGTTGGTGTCTTCATCAAGGTCAAGTTCTTTACATCTTATGTTTCCATTACATGCAACAACAACAACAATCAAAAGATGAAATTGGATGTGATTCTATTGTATTTTCAAGAAATGTAAGGATTTCTTATGTAGATTAATAAATCTTTTTTAGATTTGATACTATTGATATTCTTTTGGAAATCCTTCTGTTGGATCTTTGATTAAAAAAACCATTTTTTTCCTGCAAATTATGTAAACAGAAGGTTTTTCTTTCACAGTTGAATAATATTTTTGTTTGCAAATCAAAAAATGTGTTTTTCCTTTTCAATATTCGGGGTATAACTAAAAACACAGGTTCTTTTTTCCAAGCCCAAATTGTTATGCATAAAAAAAAACCAAATTGATATTAAACCATAGTATCACTACTGTTTAGAACGAACAGCTCATCCCTACATTTTCTTATGAAGATATTTTGTATATTGACTTTTTTGTTGTTGATATAATTGTAAATTTGTGTTAGGTCTGTGTTTGGATATGTACTTTTTTGTTGGTATAATTGTAAAACTGTGTTAGGACTGTGTTTGGACTCGTTTTCTACATTTTCTTATTTTGCCTCGTATGTGATGTTGATGAATTTGAACATAAAAGTATAGTTTGTTAAATATGTCTTATGAAGCTCAACAGAAAAATGAAGACAAAACAATAAAGAAATAATGAGTTTAATTACATTTTCATAGCTTTGTGAAGATGAAAAGAATTTTTTTTACCTGCATGTGTTCTTCATTTTAAAAAGAACAATTTTCCTGTAATGAGAGAAAATAAAATGAAGTTAAAAAAATGAGAAGAAGAAAAAATGTAGATGATAATAAGTCAGAAAGAAGAGGACAAGGAAAATGAGAGAATAAGAGAGTATTGAATGATAAATATAAAGTGTATTTGAAATTTGAAATTGAGAATTTGGCTCCAATGATATGTATGAGTAGTAATATTGAGAATAGTGAAACATTTGATTTATTGGGTTTTGTGTCAACCAAAATTGTCATATAGTTGAAATGTAATCGAAATGACTTTTTAAAGAGCAAATAAACTTAGTTGTGGTCATTTAGTTGAATAAAGTAATTTTTAGACAACTTTTACCCCTAATTGTGTGATTTGGCAAGCAACCAGCATGGAGTATTAAAAGGTTTTCCACAACATCTTCCCTTCTTATATTAAGGGAGGATGGCATAGATAACAATAACCATGATTTCGGTTTGTGTTTATGTAGGAAGCAGAGCAAACAAATTCAACCATGAATCAACAAGCTGCGCAACAAGATAACAGTAAGAAATCCATTCCACCCTACATGAAGGCAATCTCTGGATCCCTCGGGGGGGTTATGGAGGCTGCTTGTCTGCAACCAATTGATGTCATCAAGACCAGATTGCAGCTTGATAGGTCAGGGAATTACAAGGGAATTGCTCATTGTGGTACCACAATTGTACGTTCAGAAGGGGTACGTGCTTTATGGAAGGGTTTAACACCTTTTGCCACACATTTGACTTTGAAGTATACGCTTCGTATGGGTTCAAATGCAGTACTTCAGTCAGCTTTTAAGGATTCTCAGACCGGGAAGATTAGTAATCATGGCCGCCTTCTTTCTGGATTCGGTGCTGGGGTTCTTGAGGCCGTTCTCATTGTCACGCCATTTGAGGTTATTTTACTTTTATATATGCAATGCAATGCAATCACTGGTTGGTTATAGCTTATTATTGGTAACATCTCTGTTGTCAATGCGGAAAAGCGGCGCTGCGCGGCCACCCCAAAAATTGACGTGGCGCGGCCACCCCAAAAATTGCGTGGTGCGGGATGCGGGCGAGTATCGGGCGCTATTCCCGTGACGCGGACACTAATATTTTAATACTAAAATACTATAATGTTGAAAAAGAAATACTAATAAAATTCATAATGTATTCATAATTTGAAATAAAACAAGTCTTAAACAAAACATAAGAACATACTTGCAAGAATTACTAATAAAATTCAAGGTAGCCAACACTTTAAGTCTATAAAGCTTAAAGTAACAAAAGTACCAAACATGAAATAAAAGTTCAATAATCATGAAAATCTTCATCACTTCCACCATCACTCATGTGCTCTTCCTCATCCTCTTTCTCTTCAATATCTTCCTCTTCATCCTCTTTTTCTTCATTCCCCCAATCATTAACAAATTCTGGATCATATTCGTCAACTACTACAACTTGCTTTCCTTTTCCCTTAGAAACTTCTGCCCCTTGCTTTCCTTTTCCCTTAGATTTTGATTGTTTAGGCTGAGGCGGACGAGCAGCTGTAGGAGCTGCAGCTGCCTTCTGCAAAGCTGCTTGGCTCCTAGGGTTGAATATGGGCTCAGCAGCACCACTCGCCTCTTCAACATCTAGCCAAGCTAAATCATCATCACCATAAACAACATCACTTTGAACTTCATCTCCTAATAACCATTCACTACCAGCATTAATATCAGGATCATCCATGATCACTGGATCAATCATTTCATCACTTTCACGGCGTTCCTTCAATGTTTGGTTGTACTTAACAAAAACCAATTTCTGCATCATCTCATGTTCAAGCCTATTTCTTTTGTTGGAGTGAATCTATCACAAATTATAAATTAAATGTTAGTTTTTAAATGATAGATGATTACGAAACTCTAAATCTAAAGAACTTAATATCAAGGACGTACATGCTCAAAAGTACTCCAATTCCTCTCACACCCCGATGAGCTACAAGTCAAACTCAATATTTTAATAGCAAAGAGCTGCAGATTTGGTGTTTTTGATCCATACCTCTTCCACCACTCGGCTGAAATGCAATTAAATTATTTGCATTAACATATAAAATTTATCATGTAACTAATTTTTACGAAATAGCAATAACTTACCAGGAGATGTATGCTTATCGTCTCTTTGCCTTATTGCTTCACTCAATCTAAAGTTACCCGCACAAGCCTTATACTTTGTCAATTCTCTATGGATGTCATCCTGAACTTCAATAGAAGAAGAAAGCTTTCTAATGCATGCATAAAGCCCATCCAACAACAGATCATCATTCTCCATTTGTGGATTGTTATAAAAATGCTTCGGATTTAGATAATGTCTAGCTGCATGTAGCGGATGATGTTACTGAATACTCCACCTTCTGTCAACAATTTGAAGGATTGGTTTGTACTTGCTTTCATTGTCATCAAAGTTTTTCTTAATTTGATTTCTTGCATCCACCATTGCTTGATATATGAAACCCAATGCAGGGATATATGAAAACCATTGCAGGGATTTTTTATTATCAACAAGCCTAAGTACTTTGATAAGAGGCCCATAGCTTTAAGAACGTGAATAACATCCTCCCAAAATGAGACTTTAAGAACAATAGCAGTTGCCTTACCCTTAGCTTCAGTAATTACCTTTAGGTCCAACCATTCTTGAGAAGTGAACATGGTTCTAATTTTTTGTTTTAGGTTGTGCAACATTTGCAAAGTAAGAAAGTTTGTTGCAAACCTTGTGACTCCATGTCTAATCAACTCCATTTCAGCTTTCTCCCTCAACAAATTCAAAACCAAAGAATGGTTATAGATGAAACCCACAAGACTAATTCCTTGAGTCGCAACCTTTTTTACTTTTGGAATCTTTCTAATCTTTTCTAGCATTAAATCTATACAATGTGCAGCACATGAAGTCCAAAAGATTTTCGGTCTCGTCTCTTGTAGAAGTTTTACCTATAACAAAATATTTTTTAAGACATTTAAAGAATGTAACGATACATAATATGTTCGGCATAAAGTAATTGAATGAGGTAGAAAACCTTACCGGCCAAAACATAATTGCTTCCGTTGTCCGTAATCAGCTGCACAACACTGCTTTCGCCAACCTCCCCAACAAATTGATCCAACATCTCAAAAATTTCTTTTCCGATTTTCACATGTGAGGAAGCATCAATACTCTTAATAAACATAGTACCTGCCAGAGAGTTGACTAAAAAATTAATCAATGTTCTTCCCTTTGTATCGGTCCAACCATCAGACACTATGGAACAACCATATTTTTGCGGCTTCCGCCTTGTTAGTCTCCAACATTTTATTTGTTTTTTCCAACTCTTTGTTAAGACATGGGTTTCTCAATTCATGATAGGAAGGAGGCTTCAAAGTAGGACCATATTGACCAATTGCTTCAACCATCAATTTGAAACTTTTTGATTTTGCAACGTTGAACGCAATTCCATTTAGGTAAAAAAAGCGAGCTATATATTGGTTAACAGTTTCTCTTGCTTGCTTACTAAAACCATCTTTCACATTTGTTTGCTTTCCTTTTCCCAATGTTACCTCCGGATTTTGATAGAACAATACATCCAATGGGTCTTTTGTAGTACCTTTCTTGGCAGCCGGAATTCTCCCCACTTCAGTCCTTTGCCTTTTACCATTTACCAACCTTCCAATCTCTTGAAGTAGTGCTGCCTCATCATCATCTTCGTGAGCCTCACCCGAAACAACTTTCACCTTTGCCAATATACTTTTTTCATGAGCAGTTAAAATCAATCTCACCTCCTCTGGTGTCTTTTTGCAAGCTCTAACATTTCCTGTTACTCCCATTTGATGTTGTTTGGCCCTAGAAATTCCACCATTAGACTCTGACAAACAAAAATCACATGTGACTTTCTTTGTATTAGTCTTGTCCCTTAAACTGTTGTATTTCCATCCTATGTCAGGAAGGGTTGGTTTGAATAGCTCAACAGAGGAAGCAACCGATTGATCATTTGAATCAACAGCAGTGGATGATGATGGTTGTGAACTACTTGCCATAGCTATTCATATTGGTCATTGGATTGGAACAAACAAAACAGAGAGGGAAAAAAAACAGAATTAGAAAATATATGTGAAAGGAAGGAAACATAATTAGAAAAAGAAAAAAGAATTAAAAATCAAAATAAAAAAAAACAGAATTAAAAAAGAAAATAAAAAAACAGAATTATATAAAAAGAAAACAGAATTAAAAAACAAAATAAAAAAAACAGAATTAAGGAATAATAAAAAGAAAACAAAATAAAAAAACAGAATTAGAAAAAGAAAACAGAATTAAAAAAACAGAATTAGAAAAAAAAACAGAATTAAAAAAAAGAGGGAAGATGAAAGGAAAACAAAAAAAAAGAAAATGGGAAGAGATGAAGAAAAATGGGAAGAGATGAAAAGGAAAAGGAAAAGGAAAATGAAAATGGGAAGAGATGAAAAGGAAAAGGAAAATGTGAAACATAGAAGATGATTACCTGTGAGTGAAACAGAGTGGTTAAGAGATGAAAACCAATGTTGTTGTGCTATGAAGAGAAGAGTTGTGTTGTTTCACTGTTTTCACGTTGAAGTAGTGCTGTTGTTTGTGATGCTGAAAAGTCACTTAGGGTTTTTGCAATTACCAAATTGGCCTCTGACCCGGTTTTGACCCGTAGCGCCCGCTTTGAGCCTGTAGCGCCGCAACCCGCAACCCAAAAACGCGGCCGCTTCGCCGCGAAGCACAAACGCTCCGCCTTGGAGCGTCGCAACTTGGTGTGCTGTTTTTGGCATGAATATCTCTATGTAGAAGGTCAACAGCCTCTAGTGCTAAAAGTGTCATATGCAACAAGCGTATCATTAAATTAAATTAAATTAAATTTGAATTAACACAATCGAGAGTTTGGTCTCATCCTCCCAGAAGGGACCCTAGAGTATGCCGTAGAGTTTGAATATGGTTATATAATTAAGAGGAGGGATGCACAATAACAAAGTAGAAAAAACCCAATTAGAATGTCATTCAGGATTTCAAAAAGTTTATGTAGTGTTGGGCTATGAGTAGAGATATTCATGCCTTTTCAAAAAGTATATGTTGATGGGTACACGTAAATGATCAGGTGGTGGAAATTAAGAGAGAGAGAGATCCACTTTTATCCTGAACTGTTGATTCCTTACATGCATGATGAAGGAGTTGTGAAGAGAGGCTACAGGTTACTTTATTGAGTTTGAGATGATTGTATTGTGCGAAATGGAATAGAGGTATTAGAAGAACTATTGAATTTAAAGGAATATGAGGATTTGTTTAAAGGAGCATTAAAATTGCATCCACAAAGATATTGTGACCATGCAACTATGATCATAGAGGGATCTAAGATTCCCCATCTCAAGCCATACTGTTACCCACCCACACCACCGGTAGGATGAAATTGACAATTTTGTGAAGGATATGTTAGCAGTTGGCTTATACCCCCTAGGCTCTGTTTGAGAGTTTGGAGGGGAAGGGAGGGAGGTTTTGGAGAGATGGAATTAGAGGAAAAAAATAGAGAAATCTTTCAATTTTTTTGAGAAAGTGGTTTTGTAGAGAATAATAAATAAATACTTATGATTAGTGTATTTTTAACTTTGAAAGTATTATAACAACATAGATTGGATTTGAAAAATTTACTCAAACCCTCCAAACTCCTCCTCCAAAAGCCCTAGGGGGATTTTGTATTATGAAGAAAACTAATCCCCCAAAGCCCTCCACTCTCATATCTCTCCATTATTTCCACCTTTTCCTTCATTTTTTTACAAACCATCCCCTGCCCTCAAAACTCCCAAACAGCCCTAGTGTAAGTCTTTGCTTCAATTAATTAATTTAACCAAAGAAATATGATGAGAGTTGGTGTTTTCGTACAACGCATTGAACAACACTAGCACACTTCAACCCATAGCAGGCTCCCTGTTCCTCTATTAGAAGAGTTATTAGATGAATTATGGGGGGCTTACCTAATTCCCCAAGTTGGATCTTAAATCTGGTCATCACTAGATTAGGATGAAAAAGGCGATATTCATAAATCTTCTTTTAGGTTAGATGATGGGAGGGGAATTAAAAATATTTGGAACACTACACACTGGTTTATAGTGTGGATCGACAGTCCCATATAGAGCTGTAGAGGTCAAGAAATCATTCTGTTAGGGAAAATATTAATAAATGAAGTTTTGGAGCAACACAACTTGAACATTTTCCCTTGTTTTATCAGCAGAAGGAATTATGGCAGATCCTAGTATGGTGAAGGCAATCAAGGAGTAGCCTATTGCTCACAACACTGAAGGCTTTCTTGGTATTTTGATATTGATAGGTTTTTGTAGTATTTATGCAATTATCGCGAAGCCCCTAACTCAATTGTTAAAATAGAAATAGTTTCAATTGGGCTATCAGCTATGTAAGCATTTCTGGTTTTTGAACAAAGCGATGACAGATTTCCATTATTGGGTATGCAAAATTTCAAGTTACTATTTGTGATTGAAACTGATGCTTACAGTACAAGTTTTGGGGCTGTTCTGATGCAACAGGGGAAGCCGATAGCTTTTATTAGTCACACTTTCTCGGATAAATCAAAACTGATATATGTATATGAACTGGAACTCATGATAATTGTCTGTGTACACTTGTACATTAATGGGGGCAGTACTTTCTAGGGAAAAGAGTTTTGGAGTGAACAACCGTAATTAGTGTCCAAGATATTGGGATATGATTTCAAAGTTGAATATGAAAGCGGAAACGGCAATTGAGCAGCTGATGCTTTGTCTAGAATGGTAGCTGGGAACACAATTGTTAATGGCTAACCTACAGGCTCTGACAATAGATCCAAATACTCATCTAGGTTTCTCTTTTTCTAAGGTTTTGTTTGCGAGTTTGGAGGGGAAGGGAGGGAGGGGTTTGGAAAAAAAAGAAGTAAGTGGAAGAAATAAATGACATTAAGAGGTGAAGGCTTCGAGGGGTTAATTTTCTTCATAATACAAAATCGGAACTCAAAAATTGTATTGGAGGAGGGTTTACATGAATTCTTCAAATTTAATCTATGTATTTATAATATTCTTAAAGTTAAAAATATATTAATCATAAGCATTAATTTATCATTCTCTAAAAAGTTACTCTTTTAAAAAATATGAAAGATTTTACCATTTTCCCCCATATTCCCAACCCTCCAAAGCCTTCCCCTCCCCTCCAAACTCCGAAACAAAGCCTAAGGTGTGTTTGTGATATAAGGGAAGAGTGGTGATGTCATCTCAATCCTCAAAAGTTCCTTCCTAGCTAGCTGAATTTTATTCTTCTCCGTTGGGTGAGCAATTTCATTGTAAGGGGCAGCAGTGTCATTATTAGATCGTCTACAGAGGATAACTCGTTTAATTCATTTTGTAGTGTATCTATTGAGAGTATCCTAAGCCTCATCTGGGAAATAATAATTCTTATTCTTTACAACAACAACGACTACAAAGCCTTATCCCACTTAGTGGGGTTGACTACATGAATCAAATTACGTCATAATGTTCGAATTCTTATTCTTTAAAAGTAAAAAAAAAATTTGACAGGTCTTATACACATGCTTATATTGAAACAAGTTATCTTGTGTGTTGCAACTTGTAATTATGATTACATGCTGCTTATTTTTTTAGTTGCCTAAAGTGATTACACTGGTGAGCTACGTATTTTTCGGTGTAAAATCCATTAGATTGTGTAGCTATTTAGCATATAACATCTCAAACATCCATGCACAGTTTGTCCTTGGCATGTGGAATCCCAAGCTTGTATTATATACCTTGTGTTTTTCTGCAGGTGGTGAAGATAAGATTGCAGCAGCAGAAAGGGCTAAGCCATGAGCTTTTGAAATATAGAGGTCCTGTGCATTGTGCAGGAATGATCATAAAGGAAGAAGGCCTTCGTGGGCTTTGGGCTGGTGTTACTCCTACTATAATGCGTAATGGAACAAATCAATCTGTCATGTTTACTGCCAAAAATGCTTTTGATGTGCTTTTGTGGAAGAAAAATGAAGGAGATGGTAGAGTTCTTCTACCATGGCAGTCGATGATTTCAGGATTCCTTGCAGGGACAGCAGGTCCTATTTGCACTGGTCCCTTTGATGTAGTGAAAACAAGGTTGATGGCTCAGGGTAGAGAGGGAGGTGAAGTGAAGTACAAGGGTATGATCCATGCCATCAGGACAATCTATGCAGAAGAAGGACTTCTTGCGTTATGGAAAGGTCTGTTACCTCGTCTCATGAGAATCCCACCTGGACAGGCCATTATGTGGGGTGTGGCTGATCAAGTAATTGGTTTGTATGAACGGAGATATCTTCAAACTTCATGATTGTATTTGTGGGGTTCTTTTTTACATTACTTTTGCTTTCTCCATAGTAGACCAACTAAAATCATCATTTTAGCCTTAAATATTATTCGTGGATCTAAACACTAAACCCCGTACAAGAGCTTCATGTTTCTAGCATTTAGCTTAGAGAAGTGATAATAATACTTGCCTGGCAAGCCCTATTCGTGGATCCATCCATGTTTGTAGTCAAATTCAGAAATGAAGGGAGAGAATGAGATTGTGGTTGCATTTTTGACGATGGTTCTTCACAAAACTTCATGTTGAAATGAAGTGGGTTTGATAGATTTTTTTTTCTTTTGGGTTTAAAGATTTGAGGGTTCATGAGTTTAAAGATTTTTTGAGTTTCAATGGTTGGAGGGACAAATTTGAGATGTTTTTAATTTCTTTTTATGGGTTTCTTTTTTGACTTTCTGAATTTCAATGATGAAAGCTAAAGAAGATGGTGAAAAAGATGATGAACTAATAAACAACATAATAAATTTTATTTAATATTTTTTTTTTGAAATGCCATGTATGCAAACATTTCTATCTTTGATATCTAGTAAATATATATATTTTTTTTATCTTTGATAGTATAAATATAAAATTATGCACTAGTACATGGCACATTCAGAAGTGTGGATTGATAAAGTACTTATACAAAAGTTATCCAAGCCATCCAACTTTTTAATATATCAGCATTAGATTTAAGCTTCTTTTCCCATCATAAGAAAAAGAACAAACCTTCAACCTTAAATGTCACCAATCACCATAATATAAACCGTCATTTGTGTCTCACCGTTCATGTTCATGTTCATGTAGTATTATCAGTGTATCAGTTGTTTAAAAAAAAAAAATCAGTGTATCACTAGCATAAAATTAGTAGTAATGTCTTTGTAAAACAATTAAATGTCTTACATAGAAAATGGTGCTGTAACGGTGAGGTTAAAATAATGGTACTCCCTGTAATGGAATAAACTAGTGATTGGTTTAGTTAAATTATTAATTAATCCATGTTAAAATAAAATATTCAATTTAATTAAAGTGTGCAATATCTACCAAAAAAATTAAAGTGTGCAATACGTTAATCATGTATTTAATTAATTAAAAATAATAATTAACTAACACTCCTTTTTTTTTTTATTATTCTAAACAATACCTCAAATTTATTGTATTTCTTATCTATTTCTCTCTTCTCTCAATCTCTCTTCACAATTTCTTCTTAGAACCAAACAAACAATAAAATGCGGATAGACAAACAAGTGTCTGTCTATCCTCTAATAATAATAAATAATGTAGCCTAAAAGACCTACAAGTCTGGCACTAAAATGAATTTTCACAAGAAAAATAAAAAATCCAAAAGGATAATTAATAGTGTGTATTCGTATCAAAATAAATAAAATAATAACAATAAAAAAAATTCATTCCCCTAACAAAACAATAAAATAACACTACAAAATTTTAAGCTAACATCCATGTTTATATCATCTTTAAGCATCTCATGGATAAGGTTACGGTCAAACCAACAACTATGAGAGTCCTTGGTCCATTTTCCAGCACCTACATAAAATTTGTTACGACAACTCTGAAATCACATTTCTCAGTAGGTGTCTAGCTAACTCAATTACATTTATAGTACAAACGGGATCCACATAACTCAAAACATATTTCAAATTGTTGTGAGAAAAACCTGCACATTTAGTTCTCTGTCTCTGAAATCCAACCATATGTGAATTTCTAATATGAAAAATTGAAAAACAAATATCACAATTTTACATATATGAAATTTTAAAAAATTCGACATACATATAACACTCTGCAATGCATGACTTGATTATTATTTTTGTTGAAATACAAAGTTGTTTACTATGATTTAAGAGTAACTTGGAGCGTATAAACTCACATGACTAAAATAAAGTTGTCATGTTACTTTAAATATCGTTTGAGTTTTTCTAACTTATATACTTATAATAGAACTCTCTCTCTCTAACAAAAAAAAACTCTCTTTCAGACACAATTTTACCCTCGTTATTCTAATTGAATAAATTTAAATATAAAGTAAAAATATATGTTTCTTTTATTATCTACTTTACCGTTAACTTTTGCTGAACAACAATTCAATCCATAAAATATTAGTTTAGAGACTAAATTAAAGAGAGATTGATGATTCATTCTTACACCTTTATACTTAACTACCTCGGGATATGCCAATTGAGTTAAATTATAGATTCTTATTTTTATTATACACATAAATTTAAAATTTTAGTTCTAAAAATTTATTTAAGAAGCTAAAAGAAAAATTACAATAATTAATAATTAATCATACTAAATTATCAATCAAGATCATTATAAACTAATGTGATTTTATCGTGCTAAATTGTCTATTTATTTTCTAATAGTAAATAAAATAAATTTTTTAATTTGACAATTTCTTGATATATGTAGACATATCATTTTTAATATAAATAAAACTTGTAGTTTAAGTGAAGTTTAATTTCGTAAAATTGATGAACATATAACTATTTAGAAAACGATTATTCATTAAAAAGTTAAATTATAACATTTTAAAAAAAATTAACAGCCTAAAAAATAAAGAATTGAATATAGCACCGTTAAAGAAAGTTTTTGTAGATGTTGAGAAGTCATTGCAATATCTAAAATCCAAAAATAGTCCTTATTATGATCATATGCTCTCTCCATAAATAACTCTAGTTGTCTAAGGTTTTGAAGTCGAGAACCAAAACCCTCTTTGCCTTTGCTTTCTGTTTATACAGTAAACATTTAAAGTGAATTAAAGTGACTCAATCAATTTAAAGAAACCAAGGCAGTAAATAACAACAAATAGAAAAAGCTTGTGTCGAGTATCGTGAGTTTACCTCAAAAGGTAGAGACAATGTATTGTCGTGGTTCAAACACTAGATTCTTAATTTATTAACTTTAAGATGTGAATTTCTTGTCACTAATCTACTTAACCCAAAACACAAGAAGGAAAAAAAAAAAAAAAGCTTGTGTCAAGAGATGCAACTTGACCTCCGAGTATGTGGGATGCAATGAAAGAGCATTTGAGAGTTAAAAGAAAACGTGCAAAAGGCTTGCAGCGTCTGAAGTAGCCTCCATAGGCCACTTTTTGGGGGAATTATATGGTTTAAATACATTTTTTATTCATGCAAATATGTAATTTTTTTCTTTAAGTTTCTTTAAAATTATTTTTATTGTTTTTAATCCTTACAAATATATCATTTTTGCTTTTGGTCTTTGTTGTTTTATTTTAGTTCATGTAAAATTTATTCATATTGAAATTGGTTATTGTAGTGTGTAGGATATTTGAAATGAATATTACAAGAACCAACATTTATGAAATTTTTTTGTTGGAATTAAAACAAAACACCGAAAATAAAATAGCTGCAATCTCACAAGCACTATACTAATGCTATCCCAGTTTTGAGACCAATGTCTACACGCTGCTTTCCTAGATCCACACAGCCTATGAAGCAATAAACATAAACTAGTAAACAAGGTATTAGATGTAAATGTTAATTATACTAGTTTGTTACACTAAGTTGTTCTATATGAGCCATGTGTATCCCTTGATATATTAATATTTTTTTATTATCAATATTATTTCCACTAGTAGAATGGTGGGTACTCACATGTCTTTCTTTCTACCCTTTTTAATTACGCTGACATGTATAAATTATAAACGGTATTTTACGATAAATTTCAATTTTGATTAAAATTATAAGTATTTATATTTATGACTCTTAAATTGTAACAAACCCAACAAATCATGTTTATCTTTTTTAATGACACCAATATTTTATCATATATAATATAAATTCTTATATTTTTTAATAACACCAACAATATAACATTATTATAGAAAAATTTGTTTAAAGATATAATTTAAATAATAAAAAAGACAACCCAAAATCCTTTATTTTCTTTATAGTGTAAATTTTACTTTTCTTTTATCAAGAATGATAATAATACAATGAAAATTATATTGTTAATGATACGAACCGGTAAAAAAAAGAATATGTAAGGGATAAATAAGGCTTATATCGTCAATGAAATGAACAACTAATTAGTGTAACTAACTATAGTATAACTAGCATTTACTAGTACATCTTAATATATGGAATTTTGACTAACTCACCTGTGAAGGGCTCAAGATCATTGCTAAAGTCTCGATATGACATAATTTTGCAATTGGGCGAAAGGACTTATAGGAATTTTTCTCTCTCTTCAACATTTTCCAAAATACCTTGAATAACCTTGAAGCATTAAGAAAGAATGTTCCCACCGTGTGACCGCTATACTCAAAAGATGAGAGATTCAATGCTTCAATATATATGTTTTGAGGATAGAGTTGCTTGTAGCCACAATTAATCATCGTTAAATGACGCAACTTTGGGTTGATAATATTCAAATCAGATTTGATCCAACAATTTGTAAAGGTGACGTTCTTAATTTGGAGACATTCAGAAAACAAAAGAGGCATGACAACATGTTGAAGACATTCACGGAGTCCAACCAACTTAATCGTTGTCACATTTTTTCAGTCCAGAAAAAAAACCCACCAGGTTTAAAAATATCACTACTTTTATAGCTAAACTTTGATAACATAGGAGCCTTGATGTTCATTGTATGTCCTCCATAATCATTTTCAAAATAATATTGAAAGGATGAGAGATTTGATGCAATGATATCTATATTCCTCTTTCTCTGTAGTCTACTCCCACAATATATTGTCAAATGAAGCAATGTTGCACTGATTAATTTTATGTCAGACTTGAACTTGCAATAGTTGAGGAAGATGTCTACTATATGGACGCAGTTGGTAAGCAAACCATGAAGCATATCTTGCTTCACCAAAACTAGATGCAACACAAGAATTCTCAAATTCTTCAATCCAGAAAATTCCGTAGGTGTTACTAGGAAGCAATTTTGTAGGTGTAGATACGTCACAGAATCAGTGTCAGATAAGAGAGTAAAGGAAAATTTGTATGGCACTAGTTTCAAAATAAAATAAGTATCACCAATTTCATATGAGAAGAGTAGTTCAATACATTTGACACCCTTAGCAACTCCTTTGGTAATCACCAGTGGGACTTGGGTTTTTCCCAATACACCCCCCTCACGCCCACTCTTTTTAGGCTTGGTGCGTGGATAGGTAGATACGTCACAGAATCAGTCCAGAATCAGTGTCAGATAAGAGAGTAAAGGAAAATTTGTATGGCACTAGTTTCAAAATAAAATAAGTATCACCAATTTCATATGAGAAGAGTAGTTCAATACATTTGACACCCTTAGCAACTCCTTTGGTAATCAAAGGTGGGACTTTTCCCAATACACCCCCTCACGCCCACTCTTTTTGGGCTTGGTGCGTGGATAGGTAGGTGACACTTGAATTCGACAAGCTCTGATACTGGGACTTGGGTTTTTCCCAATACACCCCCCTCACGCCCACTCTTTTTAGGCTTGGTGCGTGGTAGGTGGCCCTTGAATTCGACAAGCTCTGATACCATCTTAGAAATCGTGGTTGGGTCTAACACAACCCCACAAAACCGGCTTGTAAGGTGAGGATTGCCTCCTCTATATAAACTTTTATCATGAGTCTTATCTATCCGATGTGGGACTTGGGTTTTTCCCAATATCATGAATTGATCCAATCTTGTGGCAAATTCAGATTCAAAGAGTGGGAGGATTTCTTGTAACTTTTGAATTGTATTATCGTCAAGCTCAAACATGTTATGGAAATCAAAATCAAACATGTTATGGAAATCAAAATTGAGGTCCATCCTGAATCCCCATTCGTGATGCCATCCTTTGGACAATGTGCTTGTTTTCATCGATTCCTTCAAACTTAACTTTGAAAGGATATACGATATAACACAATCAGGCAACTCAGGTAAAACACTCTTGAGCCTTTTACACCTCTTCATTGCTGCTGCAATTATTAACGAACACGGTTGAGAATACAAAATTTGGAGGGAGGGGTGGCGCTAAAGAATAAAGTGTTGGAGATATGGACTCAATCCAGGACGCGCGAAGGTGAAAAAACTAATCTGACAACTAACTACTAATATTTGTCATTAAAAAGAAGTTGAGGATACGAAATTAAAAGCATAATCAATCAAACGAAACGAAAGAATATTTGATTTTATTAATTTCATCATGATGCTTGCTACGGAAGATACACATATTTAAAGTAGAACTTAGAAAAAAAAATAGAGTTGGAAGAATGAAGACACTACCTCAGAACTGGTGCTGGAAACAATAGATACACGGCAGTTTGCGAGTACACGACGGCTTGGATGGAAAACCCCGGTAGAGAATAAGGATTTCTTTCTTCTAAATTTATATACTAGAAGCATATCTTGTTACTTTATTTGTTTTTTTTTTGTTGACTTCACTTATTTGTTGTTTTGAGATCATAATGTGTTATTTTTTTTACCGGGTCTTCTCTTGAGTTTGGTCACGGCCCAATAATAGAATAAGTTGCTTTTTAGGCCCCCACATTGATCACAAGCCCCCCAAAATTTCAAAAATATTCTTGTACAAGAAAGTGTGATGACTATCAAACAAGTGTACAATGCACGAACTAGATGGAGAAAGGGGATAAGAGGTGATAAGAAGGAGATGCAATTCTTGATTTCGAAGTTGGAGGAGCATAAATACGTCTATTTCACAAGAGAAAATAGTGAGGAAACCACTCTTGAAGACATATTTTTTGCTCATCCGGAGTCAATTAATATGCTTAACACTTTTCTGACCATTTTGGTCATGGATTCCACTTACAAAACCAACAACATGACATATTCGGTTGGTTTTGCCTCTTATTATTCTTATACTTGTTACTCCATAAAATTTTGTGAAGTGAAACATGTCTCAAGATGCACAAGTCCAAGTTGAAGCTCATGTCCGATACTCCGCCGTGAAGAAGACGATTAAGGTATTTTTAACCCCCATGTGGTAAGAACAAAAGAAAAAATTGACTTCATAGAACCCTCCGTTAAGAAGAAACAGAACTCTGTAAAGACAAAGAAATCATCTTGTTCTGAATGCATTCAGAAAGTTCTACTTTCTAACCTGGATCCAAAGGCTAAGATTCTGAACAAATCCAATCCTAGAATTGTCAAATTCATGGCTAAATCGGATTCAGAATCTACTGTCAAGAAATACTCAAGGCCAAATTCTTCAAACTCAGAAATCTTGAATAAATCTACACGATAGTGTCTAAGGTCTAAGGTCTAAGGTTCAGAAGAAAGGAAAGGCTTTTAGAAAAAAATTCCAAAGGACCCACTCAGACATGGGGACTCAGGAATAACATTTCTTATGTTTCAGGTATGCTTCATAGGAAAGCCAAAGCATCAATTCTGGTATCTGGACAGTGGCTGCTCAAGACACATGACAGGATAAAGACATCTGTTCAAAGACCTGATCATGAAAGAAGGAGGTATTGTAGGATTTTGGAAGAAACCAACAAGGAAAAATTGTTGGAACCGGTACCACTGGTAACTCCTCTATATCTATCAATAATGTCTGGTATGTTGACGGACTCAGACACAACCTTCTTAGTATTAGCCAATTTTGTGATAGTGGCTATAGAGCAGTATTTGACAAAAACTGCTATACAATCATCAATGAGTCTGACCAATCCACAATATTCATAGGTCAGAGGAAGGGAAACATTTACAAAATCAACTTTTCTGAACTGGTTGATCAGAAGGTAGTTTGTCTTATATCAGTGAATGATGAGAAATGGCTTTGTCATAAAAGATTAGGACATGCTAACTAGAGATTAATCTCTAAACTTAGCAAGATGAATCTTGTCAATGGACTGCCAAAGCTACACTATCATTCAGATGCACTTTGTGGGGCATGCCAAAAAGGAAAGATTGTCAAAACTATTTTTAAATCTAAAAACATTGTTTCTACTTCCAGACCATTGGTACTGCTTCACATTGATTTGTTTCGACAAGTTGGGACAACATTAATCAGTGGGAAGAAATATGGATTAGTCATAGTTGATGACTGGAACAGGTGGACTTGAGTAAAATTTTGTAAAGACAAGAATGAAGCATATGATGTGTTCAACATCTTCTGCACTCAAGTATAAGCTAAAAAAGAACTGAAAATTCTTAAAGTCAGAAGTGATCATGGAGGAGAATTTGAGAATGAGCCATTTAAAAAGTTTTGTGAAAAACATGGAATTCTCCATGAGTTCTCTTCTCCTAGGACTCCACAACAAAATGGGGTTGTAGAAAGAAATAACATATATTTACAAGAAATGGCTAGAACAATGCTCCATGAAACTGACGTGGCTAAGTACTTCTGGACAGAAGCTGTAAACACAACATGTTATGTACAGAACATGATCTACATAAGACCTATTCTGAACAAAACAACATATGAGTTATTCAAGGGTAGAAAACCAAGTATTGCTTACTTTCACCAATTTGGATGTAAATGTTACATTGTGAATAACAAAGTATATCTGACTAAGTTTGATGCCAAGACTCAAAAGTGTGTCTTTTTGGGATACTCTGAAAGGGTAAAAGTATACAGAGTTTACAACTCTGAAACTAATGTGATTGAGGAATCAATACACATCATATTTAACGATAAAGAGCATGATAGCAAAATGTTAGAGCAGGTTGAAAGTATATCAGAAATACAGGTTTCAGAAAACTTACCAAAATTTATTCAAGTATCTGAACCTGCCACCAATGTCACTGACTCTATCAAAGCGTCTCAAATACCAGAGACTGAGGCAATATCTGAAGCAAATCCCGAAGCTGATGAGTCTGAAGAAGAAGCCCATGATGATTCAGAAGAAGCACCATAATCCAGAAGAACTTTCAAATACAAGTCAGCTCATCCAGAATAACTTATAATTGGAAGCAAAGACAGTCCTTGGACCGTAGATCTCACCACTCAGGGCTTGAGATCCTAAAGACAAGGGTATGGGCCCTTGGAATAAGGCTGGGCGTCCTCCAGGAGGGCGCAGGGCCCACTTAAACAGCCATAATAACCTTAGGTGACCTTCCTAAGGGACACCCTCTGAGGGCGCCCTCAGCAGCCTACGAGGGCGCCCTAGTCATGGTTTTGGCCCTTTACGATATGGGCCCAAAACCATGACCGGGTAGGCCCAAGAGAGGCTACAAATAGTAACGTTGGGATCATTCCCAAGGCATGACCTAAACACAGCACAGAAACCCTAGTTTCTGGATATTGTACTCACTGACAGTACAGTTGGCGCCCACCGTGGGGCTACGGTAAAACTGACCTAGCCACCGTCTCCGAAAGAAAAACAGTCGATCCACGGCCCCCTGAAAGCCATCAGAACGCCGTGAATCCACCGTATTTCCTAGGAGCAACCTCAAAGCCTTCGAATCCGCTGCGATTCACCCCCAGATCTACCCCTAACCTTCATCAAACATTCAACCCATTCCTTGATCAGAACATCAATTCCCCCCCTGAGATCCGCCATCCTGATTGTTAACCTTCAGTCGCCAGCCTCAAACCTTCAAAACCGACCCAAAAACGACCGTCATAGCCATCGTTATTCATGGACCCAAAGGCGACAGAAGCAGTACGGCAACAGATCCGACAACTTCGCAACCACAATGAAACATTGCAAGTTAACACAATGGATTTAGACCCAAGGGAGGAATTCCAGAACGAACGCCTTGAGCCCACGGAGGATCTGAAGGAAGTCACAATAGGCCCGGAACCACATCAAACAACCAAGGTGGGGACTTCTTTAGATCCCGCCGAAGAGCAAAGTCTGGTGGATCTTCTGAGGAAAAACTTAGATTTGTTCGCCTGGCAACCGTCAGATATGCCTGGCATCGACCCTGCCATCGTATGCCACCACCTCGCTCTACGCCCAGGAGTGAAACCGGTCGCTCAGCGCAAGAGGAAGTTAGGCGAGGAGAGGAGGAAAGCAGAAGATGAAGAGGTCGCCAAATTAAGAGATGCCCGTTTCATAAGTGAAATCAAGTACCCTACATGGCTGGCCAACGTCGTCCTCGTAAAGAAAGCTAACGGAAAATGGCGCATGTGCGTCGACTACACCGATCTGAACACCGCCTGCCCAAAAGACCCATATCCCCTCCCAAATATTGACCACCTTATCGACAACGCGTCAGGGTACCAAACCCTAAGTTTCATGGACGCATACTCCGGCTACAACCAAATTAAGATGGATCCTCTCGACGCCCCGAAAACCGCCTTCATGACCAATCACCACAACTACCACTACGAAGTCATGCCTTTCGGCTTAAAGAACGTTGGCGCCACCTTTCAAAGGTTGATGGACACCGCCTTTGCAGAGCAAATCGGAAAGAATTTGGAGGTCTATATCGACGACCTGGTCGTGAAAACAAAACATGACGAAAGCCATTCAAAGGACCTGGAAGAGATCTTCGATCAAGTTCGCGCGTATAACATGCGTCTCAACCCGGCCAAATGCTCTTTTGGGGTTCACGCAGGAAAATTCTTAGGCTTCATGCTGACCCGGCGCGGCATCGAGGCAAACCCCGACAAATGTCAGGCGATAATCAGCATGAGAAGCCCCTCTAGCATTAAGGAGGTGCAGCAGTTGACGGGTAGGCTCGCAGCGCTCTCCAGGTTTTTATCGTGTGCCGGCGATAAAGCTTTCTCTTTCTTTGCCTCAATAAAGAAGAAGGAACTTTTCCAATGGACCGAAGAGTGCGAAGATGCGTTCACGAAGATTAAGACGTTTCTTTCCAGCCCGCCAGTTCTGCATCGTCCCGATGCAGGCGCCGTCCTTTTCCTCTACCTATCTATATCGAAAAATGCTATGAGTTCCGTCCTCGTGCAAGATTCTGACGAGGGTGAAAAGCCAGTGTATTTTGTGAGCAAGGTATTCAAGGGAGCCGAACTGAGATACCAGAAAATAGAGCGCCTTGCTCTGGCAGTGGTAGCAACGGCGAGGAAACTGCGACCATATTTTCAAGGACATAGAGTTGTGGTCAAATCCAATTACCCCATCAAGCAAGTGTTGGGGAAACCAGACCTAGCGGGAAGAATGGTATCCTGGGCAGTGGAATTGTCCGAATATGACATCCAATATCTTCCTAGAGGCAGCATAAAGTCACAGGTCCTGGCTGACTTCCTAGTGGAATTTTCATCCCCAGTGGAAGAAGTCGCCCCCTTTGTATGGTTGTTATCGGTCGATGGCTCATCAAACCTCAAAGGTAGTGGAGCCGGCATAGTGTTGGAGGGTCCAGGGGGCCTAATCATAGAGCAGTCGCTGAGATTTGAGTTCAAGGCGAGCAACAACCAGGCAGAGTATGAAGCCCTGGTAGCGGGCATGAAGCTGGCACAAGAGATGGGAGCTGAAAACTTAAGAGCGAAGAGCGACTCCCAGTTGGTGACGAGTCAAATTACCGGGGAGTACCAGGCAAAGGACAGTCAACTTATCAAATACTTAGCAAAGGTCAACAGTTTAGCCTCCACGTTCAAATTCTTCGAGGCAATCTACGTTCCAAGAGAACAGAATTCAAGAGCCGACCTCTTGTCTAAACTCGCCAGCACCAAACGCCCGGGAAACAACAGAACGGTCATCCAGGAGGTGCTGGCGGCCCCTAGCACAGAAATCATGGAAGTAGGCGCCGTGGAGAACGAAGAGGAGGGATGGATGACGCCGCTTATCAAATACCTCACGGGAGCGCTTAATCCTAAAAGCGAGGAGGAAAAGCTGCAAATACGAAAGAAGGCCTCGAAGTATTGCATGGTCGCTGGCAAATTGTACAAAAGGGGCAAGGCAGCGCCCCTGCTCAGGTGCCTAGGTGAAAACGAGACCCACCTCGTCCTCTTAGAAGTACATGAAGGAGTATGCGGGAGCCACATCGGCGGGCGATCCCTGGCCGCGAAGCTGTTGAGAGCAGGTTACTACTGGCCGACAATGATCCAAGAGAGCGCCGACTTTGTACGAAAGTGCGACAAGTGTCAGAGGTTTTCTGATAAGAAACACGCCCCTGCTTGCGAACTCACCTCAGTCTTCTCCCCATGGCCTTTTCACAAGTGGGCAGTGGATATTGTAGGCCCATTCCCATTGGCGCCCGGACAACTGAAGTTTCTCATAGTCGGAGTGGATTACTTTACGAAGTGGGTTGAAGCCGAAGCGGTCGCTAAAATCACGGCGGACAGAGTTATACGCTTCTACTGGAAGAAAATAATATGCAGGTTTGGGCTACCCAAAGTTATAGTATCAGACAACGGGACCCAGTTCGCCAGTTCCAAGGTGGTAGAATTCTGCAACCAACTCGGAATCCAGACGAAGTTTGTCTCAGTCATCCATCCCCAAGCAAACGGGCGAGCCGAATCTGCAAACAAGGTAATCTTGAACGGCATAAAAAAGAAGCTCGACGACGCCAAAGGACTTTGGGCTGAGCAATTGCATGAGGTTCTCTGGTCATATCACACGACGCCTCACTCCACAACCAAGGAAACCCCGTTAACTATGGTATACAGTGCCGACACTATGCTGCCCGTAGAAATCGACACGCCAACATGGCGCCGAGAAAACTTCTCAGAAGAGGCCAATGAGGCAAGCTTGCTATGCGGAATAGACATGATTGATGAGGTACGGGAGGCCGCCCACATCCGGGAATTCGCCGCAAAGCAACGAGCAGCCCGCCGGTACAATTCAAAAGTGATCCCAAGAGACATGAAAGAAGGAGATTTGGTCTTAAGACAGGTCGTCGCGCCCACCCGAATTGGAAAGCTACTACCCAACTGGGAAGGACCGTACCGAGTCAGGGAAAAACTGGCACACGGAGCATACAAGCTGGAGGAGCTGAATGGAGACATGATACCACTTACCTGGAATGCCGCCAACCTACGCCATTACTACAGCTGAGTACTTCATCATTTTTTACAAACAAGCCACACAAGACCGAATTGCTGTAAAGTTTGTATTTTGTTTGCATTTTTCTTTTGAATTGTTTGTATTTTGATCTCAACTAATGAAGAGGAATAAGGGAGAACTCTTTTCCCCGCAAAAGCTGGGGTTTTTAATGAGGCACCAATTTCCGTTTACTCTTATCTCTGCTTTGACTCCAATATCACAGACATCGCCAGAACGAGATAGGCAGCACCAACTCGCAAAAGGCGCGCCATATGATCCGTTAACCCCAAAGGGGTTGCCACCTAATTCCTTAACCCTAAAAGAAAGGGCTCTAAGACGTCGTGAGCTTAAAAAGAAATCGCCACCTAATTCCTTAACCCTAAAAGAAAGGGCTCTAAGACGTCGTGAGCTTGAAAAGAAATCGCCGCCTAATTCCTTAACCCCAAAGAGGGCTCTAAGACGTCGCGAGACGAAAATAAGATCGCCGCCTAATTCCTTAACCCCAAAGAGGGCTCTAAGACGTCGCGAGCCGAAAAAGAGATCGCCGCCTAATTCCTTAACCCCAAAGAGGGCTCTAAGACGTCGCGAGCCGAAAAAGAAATCGTCACCCGATTCCTTAACCCTAAAAGAAAGGGCTCTAAGACGTCGTGAACCGAGAATGAAAGCGTCGGTAAAGACCCCAAAAAAGCAATAACACCGAAAAATTAAATGGTTTGACAATCTTTAGTAAGTCGAGAAAACAGACAAGTAATAGCTACCGCCCAAGAAACATTATCATCACCGTCATTAAATAGGAGAAAACCAAAGAAACATAGTACAAATAACACATCATTACGAATTCAAAAGTTCAAGATCAAAGCAAATTAAAATTACAACAATGACTATTGTTCGTCCACAAGGACGCCATCTACAACTATCTTGAAAGAGTCCATAGACGAAAGGTCAGCGTCAGGATGAAGGAAGGCGGCCTGCTCCTTTGCACGGTCAAACCCATTCTCAAAGGACAGCGCCAGTTCTCCTTTGGCTTCCGCGACCTCAGCCTTCAACGCCACTTCCCTCTCAACTCCCGAGGCAGCCTCTTCCCTCAAACGTATGATCACCGCGTCCTTCCCAGCTAAATCGGCATCATGACCAATCTTCAAATCACTGATGCATTCATCGCACTCGGCCCTCATCGCCTCAACCGTCTCCTTGACCTCTTTCTCCTTGCTCTCCTGGACCTCTTGTAATTCCTCCTCCAACGACTTCACCCTGTCCAGCAACGTTTCTCCATTACGAACGGATTCCGCGTATTTGCAATCAACGGCCATCAAAAGCATAATAGACCGCAAACAGTTTACGCCGATATCCCTCGTCGTAAAAGGAACCAGGTTCTGTATCCCGACTGTCACATCATCAGGATTGCAAACCATCTTCTCTTTCACGTAGGCTTCATAATCGAAATCCTTGTCCCAAAAAGACCGAACCTCCCGGCTGGGACCAGTAAGTTCAGTGGCGGGACGAGAATGCGCCCGTTTAGACCTCCTCTCTTTCATCACCCCCTCTTCCCCATCTGGCGCTTTCCTTTTCTTTTCCTCTCGATTCTTCTCCTGCGCCACGTCAACATCGCACTCAGGTTGAGCGTCAAGAACGATCTCGGCTTTCTTTTTAGACTTACGGAGGATAAGCCCAGAAGAATCGCTAGCGTCCGCCACCCCACCCGACCTCTTGGCCTTCATCTCGGCCAAATACTTCTTCCTCTCCGCAGCTGTTAGTGGCGCCATTGATTCTGCAAGTCAAAAAACCAAAGCCAATACACAAGTTAATAAAGGGAAAGGCGGGAAAGCTAGACAAGTAGGGTTATGAAATCAACTCACGCAAATAAGTCTCTAGGCTATCAACACTTCCCTCTCTATTCAGCAACTCCCGAATATCCATGGGCAGCATCTTGTCCAGGAAGGAAACGACATCTTGCTCATACCCACTCAAATGCTCGTAAGCAAACCCAATAATGGAAGCTGGGGAACTCGTCCAGCAGATGGGGAATCTTAACTCATTCTGTACACGCACCGCGGCGTCCTCGCAATCCTCTCTTCCCCTCACCCTGAGGAAGGTTCGTCTCCAGTTCTTGTAATGTGACGCATAAGGTGGAAACAACCGTTTCCCAGGGTGCGCGCCAACGGACACCCAGGATGATTTGTCTACCCCCTTAGTACCGTAGAAACTAAAGAAGCACCCAGCGGAGGGCTCAAAGCCTAAACCCTCGCACGCTATCTCGAAGGCCCGGATGAACGCCCAACTGTTGGGCTGAAGCTGCGAGGGCGCCACATTTAACCACCTCAGGACGCTTACTTCGAAGGGCGTGAATGGATACTTCACGCCCAAATCCGCAAAGACCGCCGTGTACATGTAGAAGAACTCGTGAGCCCTACTCCTTGGCATCCGTAAATAAACTTTTTCACCAGGGCGGCAGGGCTCCAGGATCACGTCATCTTCGCATCCTGTCGAAGAAACACTGATATAGCTTCGGAACAGCGCCACTCGTTCAGGATCCATATACACGGACTCCGAGCGCATCATTTCGTTAGCAGAACCCCCTGGTCCCGAATCACTAGCGGACGCCATACAGCGATTTCTCTCGTGTGGGAGGGACCTGGACGGACAGAAAGAATAATACAATCAGATGAGTTCCCGCTATCGTCTTTCCCCTCACTATCACTCGAGTCGCTCGAAAACTCTCCTAAAACGGAATGGCCATAGTAGGCATTTTCAAAAGCAACCCAATCGGTGGTTCCGTCCGATCGTTTCGCAAGTCTAACCGCCTCTCTCAACAACACATCCCTTTCCTCCGAATTAGCCGGAGATAGTACGTTGCCCTCCCCGTCACATTCCCTGATAACTACCATGTCCTAATTTGAACTACAAAAAACGAAGCGCTAACGTTCAGAGGATGAATTCTAAAAAAGGGATTACCTGTTTTGAATGAAGAAAAGCAGCACGAAGAAAAGGACTAATTTGATTTTGGAGAGCGCGTTGACTGTTTACGGTTGGTGATGGATATACGTTTCGGAATGAGAAAAGAGAAAGAAAGTGAAAAGGCAAAACTGAACAGGGGTCAGGGTAAGTAGATCCGAGTACAGTTCAAAGTACAAAGCCTGGGAAAACGCGCAGATGACGTCACTTAGGTTGGCACGATTTCCGAGAACCGCTGCGATTCGAACACGTCAGCGATAGCGAACGGTCGCCTCACGTCAGCCGTCGGATCTCATTAAAAGGCGTCCTCAACACGTAGTCCAACGGGCGCGGCGAGCTACACGCAGATTAATCACTTCGCCTTGTACCAAAACTTGTGCTTGTTGGGCTAATATAAATACTCCCGTTGTGCTAGCGCCCATACTCTCGAAGGGCTAGTACCCATTAAGGGACTCGAAACAGAAACATGGAGCTAGTACCCATGTTGGGCTAGTTCCCGTGTTGGACCAGTACCCATGCAGGTTTAAACATCCATGTTGGGCTGGCACCCTTCGTGGGCGAGCACCCACGATTGGGTATGCACCCATGTTGGGCTAGTACTCATAAATTTTTTTACTGAAGCTTCGTCATCAGTAAGCCCCACTTGCTGGGCAAAAGGTCATAGGCAAATCCCCCCGTTAACAGTCTAATCACTTCGCCTTGTCCCAAGACTCGTGCTTGTTGGGCTGTGGACCGTAGATCTCACCACTCAGGGCTTGAGATCCTAAAGACAAGGGTATGAGCCCTTGGAATAAGGTTGGGCGTCTTCCAGGAGGGTGCAGGGCCCACTTAAACAGCCATAATAACCTTAGGTGACCTTCCTAAGGGACACCCTCTGAGGGCGCCCTCAGCAGCCTACGAGGGCGCCCTAGTCATGGTTTTGGCCCTTTACGATTTGGGCCTAAAACCATGACCGGGTAGGCCCAAGAGAGGCTACAAATAGTAACCTTGGGATCATTCCCAAGGCATGACCTAAACACAGCACAGAAACCCAAGGCATGACAGTACAGTCCTCTAAAAACATGATCGGCATTCAGAAATGAATACATGTTGGGACTGATCTCTCTAGTTGAGCCTACTTCTGTAGACGAAGCTCTTGCAGATGATAGGTGGATTGTGGCTATGCAGGAAGAACTGAATCAGTTCCAAAGAAATGATGTTTAGGATTTAGTTGCTAAACCCCCTCAAAAGAACATCATTGGAACAAAATGGGTCTTCAGAAACAAACTCAACGAGCAAGGAGAAGTGATAAGAAATAAAGCTAGACTTGTAGCTCAGGGTTATAGTTAGCAAGAAGGGATTGATTACACAGAATCCTTTGCTCTGGTTGCCAGACTGGAGGCAATAAGATTACTTATATCTTATGCTGTGAATCATGGTATCATTCTATATCAGATGGATGTGAAGAGTGCCTTTCTGAATGATGTCATTTCTAAAGAAGTTTATGTTAAACAACCTCCTGGATTTGAAGATGTAAAACTTCCAGACCATGTTTTCAAACTTAAGAAATCAATGTACGGTCTGAAACAAGCTCCCAGAGCATGGTATGATAGACTAAGTAATTTCTTACTTGAAAAGGGCTTTCAAAGAGGACAGGTTGATACTACTCTCTTCAGAAGAACACTAAAGAACATTCTAATTGTTCAAATATATGTTGATGATATTATATTTGGCTCTACTAATGATGTTTTGTGTAAAGATTTTTCTAAGTTCATGCAGGCTGAGTTTGAAATGAGTATAATGGGAGAATTAAAATTCTTTCTTGGTATTCAAATCAATCAATGAAAGGACGGAGTCTATGTTCATCAATCTAATATGCAAAGGAACTTCTGAAGAAGTTCAATCTTGAAGATTATAAACTAATGGTCACTCCAATGCATCTAAACTGCAACATGAGCAAAGAAGAATCTAGCAGTAAGGTAGATCAAAATTTGTATAGAGATATGATAGGTTCTTTGCTTTATCTAACAACATCTAGGCCAAATATTTTATTTAGTGTATGTCTGTGTGAAAGATTCGAGTCAGATCCTAGAGAATCTCACTTAACTGTTGTTAAGAGAATCTTCAGGTATCTGAAAGGAACAACTAATATTGGAATTATGTATAAGAAATCTCAGGATTATAAGCTAGTTGGATTTTGTGATGCTGACTATGCTGGGGATAGAATTGAAAGAAAATCCACCAGTGGAAACTGTCAATTCCTTGGTGAAAACTTAATATCCTGGGATAGCAAGAGACAAAGCACTATTGCATTGTCCACAGCAGAAGCAGAAAACATATCAGCTGCAAGTTGTTGCACACAACTGCTCTGGATGAAACATCAATTAGAAGACTATCAGATCAATGAGAGTAATATTCCAGTTTACTATGATAATACTGCTGCTATTTGTTTGTCCAAGAATCCAATTATGCACTCCAGAGCGAAACATATTGAGATAAAGCATCACTTTATAAGAGATTATGTTTATAAGGGTATAATAGACATTCAATTAATTGATACAGATCACCAATGGGAAGATATTTTCACAAAGCCATTGACTGTTGAAAGATTTGAATTTATTAAGAAGAATTTGGACATACATTTTATCTCAGAATGATACTTGTTTCTGAGTGATAGCACAGAATCTAAAAGGAGTTCAGAAGCTACTTCAATCAAAGTCTACTTGAGCATTTATGATAAGTAGTTGAATCTGAATACTTGACAGATTCGGAAGTGTCATAGAAGTTGGATAATCTAGACTCTGACAATACACGTAAGTTGAAAAGTCTCATTTGTCCTTTCACCTGCGTATCACACTTTTGAAAAAGTCTCTAACGTGGCCTGTGACTGTTGGGTAATTTACTGTTGGCAATGATGGTTATTCTTTGAATACTGATTTCTCGCGCCCCGTTTTGTCATTAATACTTTTTTGCATTGATCACTGTTTTCTAGAAAAAAATCATCTGAAGATAAAAAGTTATGACACTCTATTTATAGTGACAGCAACACTCCTCATCTTCACTCATCACATTAAGTTTTATTCATGCATTCATGAAAAACCTTTTCCTTTTTCCTAGGATAATAAGAAAAACGAAAATCCTCAAACCTGAACTCCTGTGTGTCCGTTCAACTCAAAGAAAAGCTATGGTATGTGTCAAGAAAATCCAAATAATGATATATGTTGTAAATAAGCATGATACAATTTATGAAGCACAAAAATGGATGAACATTCTTCAAGCTCTGGATGGTGTATGGAACGAGAATCCTCAAGAACCAGAGAAGAAGTCATCCTGACATAGGGGGTCAGTTTATGCAGCCCAACTCAGCCATTCGACATGTGTTGGAAGTTCAACTTATATACGGTTGCATAAATATTGCTGGATGGAGAAGATGCTTTGACAGCTGGATTTAGGAATCCTGTCTTTTAGCTTCTCTAGACTCAAGGTTGTGAAGGTCTCTGGGTGGTTCTGTAATATCTGAAGATCACGAAGACTTCACAACAACTTGACAACATAGCTTAGGTTTTTATGATTAGATCAAACACTTAGTTCAGGACTTAGGATTTAGTTTTACGTTATGTATCTTAGCTTGTTTTAGTACATGTTTTATCTGAAATATATTGTAAGCTGATCAGAATAGTTTATATCTATTCTTATAATATATTGAAGATGTTCTTTGTTTGTTTTAAATGTTTTTCTCTGCATTCATATTTGCATCCATGTTTTTTTGTTGATGACAAAAGGGGGAGAAAAGATTAAGTATTTGAAACTGAGCCTTAACAAAAGCTAAGGAATCTAATTTGTTTATTTTGTTTATGTTGTTATAAAAATTGAAAAATAAAAAATATTGAGCTTAAATGTTTATCTTACCAGAACTGATGGGATATCAGATTGGTCTTAATCAGAGCTTGCAAACCTCTGTGTGATCAAAGTCTGATATCTTGATGGATATCCAAATTGGACTTAATCGGAGTTACAAACCTCTGTGTGATCAATCTGATATCCTGTTGATGTTCTGATATGTTTTATTGATTATTTTGTTCTGATGCACTCAAGAGTGAGTAAGAACGAATTTAATTAACTGGAAATATAACTTAGGGGGAGCTTGCAAACCTCACCTTAATGGATCTATCACAGACTTAGGGGGAGCTTGCAAAGCTCAACCTAAGACTGTCAGACTCTGGGGGAGCTTGCAAACCTCATACCCTGAAGTATAACTGTTAATTAAATTAACAACAATTGTTCAAAATACTTGTGTTTGTCTTCATAAAGAAGGGGCAGATTGTTGGAACAAGAAGTGTCTTGGACAATTCCTCCAAGGTTTTGATGATAACAAAGTATTGAAGAACACTTGGAATACTAACATATGTTCAATGTGCAGAAGCATAGAAAGATCTATCTATCAAGGAAGAACAAATGAAGAACATCAGAAGGAACAAGAGAAGCTAAGAAGACTATGGTAGAAGACCAAAGGAAGGTCAACCAGAAGTCAACGTCCTTAGAAGACGGGCACCACACAGATTCTGGAGAGGGAACTCAACAGATTCTGTGGTAGTCATCAGACTCAAAAGCAGACATTGCAGACTTGGATCACCCTCAGACTTGAGTAAGTTATGAGGGACCCAGAATCCACGTAGGCTCTTTCCAACTCTGTGAACTGTCATTATCAAGGTTCTGATAGGTGCTGTTCTTTTGTCGTCTTCTATCTACGTGCACAATCAGACAAAGGACATCAAGAACAAAGCAAGCAATGGATAATTCCTCTTTCAGCAAAGGAGAATTCAAAGTTCATTTCAACGGGATTATCTATATCATGCAAAGGACCAACGTTCTTGATCAAAGCTTCTCAACGACTCTATTTGCGCTGGCACTCTTCTCCAACGTCTCTCAAATCCATGCCTATAAAAGGAGCTGATGACCACGAAAAAGATTGACAAGACTTTGCTACTTCAAAGTGTCTATACTCTGTCAAATTCAATAGCGCAAAGCACTTAGGATTTTTGCTTTCAAGTTTATAACTTAGAAATCCTATAGTTGTAGAGAGTCTGTTCATTTGTTCATATACACCAAACATTGTTAAATCAGGTGTTGAACAAATTAGATGTCTTTAGTTGCAAAGCTAAAGCGTATAAGTCTCTTGGTGAAACCTTGAGAAACTAGAAGTCTCTTAGGTGTGTCCTTAGAGCATTGGAAGTCTCTTGCTTGCATGATTGAGCACTTGTAAGTCTTTTGGAGTAGTCCTTGAGCAAGGAAGTTTTTAGGAGAGTCCTAGAGCAGGAAGTCTTAAGTTGTGTGCTTAAGCAAGGAAGTCTTAGTCAGATGTGCTTATGCAAGGAAGTCTTTAGGAATAGTCCTAGAGCAGGAAGTCTTGAACAGGTGTGCTTAAGCATAGGAAAGTCTCTTGGAGTTGTCCTTGAGCAATTGTAATCCAGAGTGATTATAGTGAAATCCCTTGGAAATGCAAGGGGACTGGACTACTCATGGGTTGCAGGAGGAACCAGTATAAAAATTGCCATGTGTCTGCGTTCTCTCTTGCTATCTCCTTATCTCTGTGTTTTATTATATCCGCTACAAACAGACTCTATATCAGAATCTGCATACCACATGTTCTGATAAGCACAAAAACACTAAGAAAAGAAAACCAGGAAAAAGCCAACACAATTCAACCCCCCTTCTTGTGTTTTTTCTCACCTTTATATTGATTATAGGTTATTAATGGCCTGGGTGACATCATTCAATGTTGTTCTACTGCTACACCAGAAGCCAGCGTGAGTTAACTCACGTTAACTCAACTCACGCTCGGTATTTTGCCCGGTTATCAACGTGAGTTAACTCATGCAGGTTACCGGCCAGGGTGAGTTAACTCACGTAGGTTGGACGGAGGTTAGGACGGTGGCCAATCAGGGAGGAGTTGTTACTTTCTTTGACCAATAGAATTTAAGCAAAAAATCTATAAATTGAAATATTTTCTTTCATTTTTTTCTCATTCTCATTTCTTCTCATTCTCCCATCTCTTCTCTCATATTTTGTTTTTGTAGTTTTGTTAGTATAGGCGTAAACGGTCTCAATGTCCGTCATCGATTAATCATAATGATCTTATGCTGTTTTTTTATGACGGCGATTGAGATCATTATATTAATCGATGAGAGAATTTTTGAGTCCTATTATGGTCATTATGATTAATCGATTATTTTTTAAAAAAATTCTTTTAATTTATGTTATAATAATCATTGTTGAATGTAACGAATTGCAATGTAATGTAATAATATTTATGTTGTGTGTAATAATATTTCTGTTTTAGTGTAGTGTAATAATAAATACTCAATGTGAGTTAACTCACGTTGATATATATCGAGTGTGACTTAACTCACGTTGATATATACCAGACATGACTGACTTAAGTCTTGCTGGGGTTATTTTACTCAATTTGTATGGGAATAAGCAATTTTGTATAGGAAAAGATCAATTTTCAATTGGCAGAAACAAACAAAAGATGGGGATCCGTCGCCAAAGATCAGTGTAAGGTGGCAATTTTATATTTCCCAAAACTATTCTTAACTAGTCAAATCTTATAATTATGAACAAGTTTTTTTATAGCTACATTACCTTAAGAAGAAAAGGTGGCAAAATTGAAATAGTTGTCTAGCTTTTTTCTCCTACCATCTTTATCAAGAAAAGAAACAATTTCACAGATTTTATCCTTCTCATCGGTTAGTATTACGTTGCAATTTTAAATGCTTGTCTGACTTATTTTTCTACTATCTCTTTCAAGCAAAGAGCACTTTCATAGTATTTTTCCTTCACAGTGACAAGTGTTATGTTGCAATTTTGACTCGACAGAGCCTATTTTATGTGATGGGTTATGGGTAAGCAATTTTAATGAGCATGTACCTATATGATATTCCAAAACACTGCTTTAGTAACCATTTGGTGTATAACCTGCATGATTTAAGTCACATTTGTTTTAGGTAAGTTATTTTTTTCACCAATTTTGCACAAAGATAGTATTTTTTGAAGACCCCAAACATATAATATGTTTTGTTCATTTTTTAAAAGCATGTCATAACTTAGAAACAACAATAACAACAATTCAGTTATGATCCAAAATAAATCATATCTAAAAATAGACAAGTACGCGTAATAAATTCGAAAATTAATAGAATACGACAAATTTATTTAGTTATAATTTTATCTTCGTTCAAATAAACGAAGCGTTACATTACATTACATTAAATTCCTAAGGATGATATATCATCATGATGTTGGATTAAAGCTAAATTCATGAAAGTTTGCCGAAAATATTGGCATTGATGTGTCTTATACTTAGTGTAAAAATTTGCAAGTCTCTTTGAAAACTCAAAAGAATGAAGAGAACACAACACATCTATTCTACCGAATCAACTATATAAGTTATCACATCGAATCCCTTCATATAGAATGAGTCATGACAAAAAGGAATGCATTCCAATACATTTGGGAGATTTTTTTAGAGATTTGAGAAGTGAGGTTCTACCTGGATTATAAATGAATGCAGCGTGACTTGACATCTACCGAGCATAAGTTAAGTCACGCAGGTCATACACCAGCGTGACTTAAGTCATGCAGGGGTATTTTGGTCATTTTTTTTTTGAGAATGAGCATTTTTGTATGGGGGAAGAGCAATTTCCGTCTCTTTATGACCACTTTCTTTTGGAATAAGGTGTGTTTTACCAGTTTTGATTTTTTTTTATTCTATTGTATATTTTGATCTATTTTATATAAGCCAAATCAAGTAACCAAAAAAATATAAGCATTCCTAAAAAAAACTATTATAACACTTCAATTATCATATTCTCCTCAAGGTCCCAAGTTTGATTATCCCCGATGCTAATTTGGGTGGGCTAATTTAGCTTCTTCAAAAAAATATATAAAGAAGTATGAATCTTAGTTAACGATTTTATTCCCTCCGTCTCACATTAAGTGTCATATTTGAGTTTTGCCCGATTATTAAGGAAATGATTAATAGTGTTGATTTTAATGGTAAAATATGTACCATTTATTAAAACACTCTTATTAATTATAGTTACTGGAGTAGTTTTAGACGATTGAAATGCAATAAATAAGTGTATGTTAGTGGAATAGAATAATAAATGTTGTATTGATATTATAAAATGACATAATTTGAGACAAAAAAAATAGAAAAGATGATACCTAATTTAAGACGGAAGGAGTAAGTCTTATCATAAAGAAAATAACCGTTGACTTGTCTGAAAATGATAATTTTGGAGAAGGGGAAAAAGTGAAAGGATTGAATAGGGGGAGAAAAAAGAGAGCTTGGAGTGATGAAGCAGAGGAGTCAAAATCCTCTCCATTTATTAGTGTGTCCATTTCTTTCATTTGGGGAGATAGAAACACAAAGAAGTTTGAAAATAATTAATAGTAGTGGGACCCACTACATACTTTTTTGTATCTATCTCTCACCAAATGACATTATCCATTTAGTTTTAGCAAATGGAGAGGATCTTAACTCGAAGTAGAGGAGTCAAAATCCTCTCCAAGCAATACTTTGAAGAGAGCTTATTTCCTGCTCCCCTATGTTTCTTAAAATCAACCTCCAATATAGACATTAAAAAAAAATGTTCAGATTGATCCATCCGGACGTGTTTTTCTTTTTGGTTTAGAGATGCTAATTAAAAGGGATGCAGTTTTTGAGAAAACAATGGGGGAGGGGGGCAAAAGTAGCTTTCTATATTTAATTGAAATATAACAAAACGCAGATCCAAATCGGAGCCAATGAGACCCAATATCTCAAATTATACGCATCAAGTAAAGCTAAAACACACAAGAAAATTACATATTTACCCCGGCGGCAATTAACTGCCACCGCGTTTGAATCCATCGGCAGTTAACTGCCGTTGCGTTCTTGATGTTGCTGATTACAGCAACCTACTTGTAGTACCCCAATTTTGTCCTAAGCCTTTTAAAACAAAAAATCAAAAAAATCAAAGAGGGAGAAAAAGTCAAAGTCAACAAATGTCAACAGAAAAGTCAACATTTCAAAAATGATGACTTCGCACTGCGAAGCTCACTTCGCACTGCGAAGTCTGCGATTTTTCTGCAGATTTTTGGTTTCTTTGATTTAATTCCAGATTTTGTTGCATATCATTTCCATAGTTATTTTAATCAGCATTCATGGCTAATTGGGCCAAGCAAAACCAGAAATGAGAGACTTGCCATTAATGCCAAGGTTGGAAGCTTTTTCTTCCAACCTAGCATGTGACAAGCAAGTGGGCTTGCCCTTGGGCAGCTCTTGTCCCTCCCATGTGACCTGTTAACCACCCCAAGGTTGCCAGCCACCTGCTTGATGACTTTCCTCCTGCTTGCTCCCCCAAAACCAGTCAAACTAGCTAGATTTTTCACTTGAAAAAGCCATGAGTGCCTACCCTGTTTTGCAACAGCTTTTCACCCTCTCACACCAGCCAATTATAGCCTTTTGCATCCCCCAATCTCTGCACATCACAGTGCACGTTTTTATTGATCAACCATTGAGATTGCAAGGATTGATCCCCAAGCTTGGCCAATTGCAATTCAGCCCTATTTCATCATCATTGCTATCCACAAACCTTTGAATTTGTGGCTGAAATCAGGTTGAGCCTTGACCCTTGGCACAAGGCAAGGTTGCCTCTATCCATTAGCATTTAATGCAAAGGGATTCAGCCTGATCCTAGCCCACAAATCAGCTGGATTTTTGGGATTTCTAATGATGAAATTGATTTGGTTTTGGCCTATAAATAGAAGGCAATGCCCAAGGTTACAAACTACTGATAACAGCATTCAAGAGCATTATTCACACAAAGAAACACTACTCATTCCAGCTTACAAACACTCACAAACAACCAAAAAAAAACCATCCAAACACAAAGCCTCACAAAGTTCAAAATCATTACCAACATTCAAAACCTTTTGTGAGAACCTTCTGTGTGCACCTCGTTTTTTTCCTGAGAAAAAGACGCGCAAATCCTCCGAGGTCGTTCGTAAACGCTCGGAGGGCCTTTGTGAAGCCGCCACCAAAGTTTTTGTGTAAAGGGAACGTTGATAAACCCTTAAGTTTTTTTTTGTTTAAAGGGAAACGATAATAAAACCCTTTGACGATGAGGAAAGGATGGTCATCGCAACCATTGTCGGGTTCGGGAGTCGATTACGCAAGGGGAAGGTATTAGCACCCCTCACGTCCGTTGTACTCAACAGGAACCTTCTATTTGGTTAAAGCTTGAATTGTTTTTAAATGTTTTGCGCGCATGCTTATCCATGTCAAAAGAAAATATACTAAAAGGGGGAAAAGAGATAAAAACAAACGAAATAAAAGAAAAAAAAAGATTTTTATTATTGCGCTTGACAAGATGTCGATCTTGCTCCTACGTATCTCCCGGTAGTCGGAGAATTCAAAGCGTACGTAGTTCTTTGGTAGAAAAACGTACATGTGTTGGTTAATTTTAAATGGACGATGTTTTAACCGAATTCTTGCGATTAAAAACGTAGCTTGTATGCTCGCGCTTGGGAGACTTATTAAGCGTTTGTTCACGAATCGCACTAGAATTGTTAAAAGGTACGTCCGTTAGGGTAAAAGGGTTCGAATTGGTCGCTATGGGACCAAGAGAGGTGCAATGGACTCATACAAGTCAATCATTGACCGAGTGGACTCCAACGAGTCGGGCGATTGTTCGATTGATCCACTGAGATCAAGAACAGGTACAATGGACTCGGGCGAGTCGAACATTGACCGAGTGACTTAAACAAGTTGAGGGATCGAATCTAATGGCCACGGGGGACCAAAAGGTTCGGATTGACCACAAGGGGCCAAGGTTTGGTTTGGTTATGGTTGGATGTGTTTTAAAAGGAATGACGATTGTCCGAACGACGAGACATACGTCACGCATTCGTACAATCGGGGCAATGGAGAGACATACGTCACACCATCCCTTTTTCATTCATGTTTTTGGGTAGAAATTTTTTAGAAATCCCAAGGTATATCAAAACATTTGGTTTGAAGCCCAAAGTGAAGAGGTTTTGTGATTTTGTTAGAAAACGCACAAGTTCGGCTCATTTTGCGAACGGTTTTGAAAAGCGAACAAAATCGGCGTATGTTCATGCTTGAGTTTTGAAAATCATGAACAATATTTATTGTTCAAGTTTAGACTGAAATGATGAACATAGCTTGTTTGTTCATGCTGTTTTGAAAGTTTAGGAACATAACTTGTTTTGCAAGTTATCCACAAAATGTCATACGAACTTGTGATTTTGTCAAGATTGTGCAAAATCCTGGTTATGGTTTGAAAAACATGGGTTTAAAAACTCTTAGGTTCTGAGCTCTTAGGCTAGAACCTCAAAAATTGGTCATTTGGACACCTAAACTCAGATTCTGAGTTCTGTCATGGTCGCACTGCGACCATGACTTCGCACTGCGAAGCATGCGAATTTTTGAGTTCAGAAGCTGTTTCTGAACTTTTGTTCAGAAACAACTTCTGAACACACTCAGGACCTTTTAGGTGAGTGAAAAACTTTGAGTTTTTGGGATGAAAAAGGCTGGACAAACCAGTTTTGGTGTTTTGAAAACCTTGGGATTTCTTTGAAATTCAAAAGGGGTTTTTTAGAACCAAAAGGTTTTGAACCAAAATTGCTATACAAACACAATTGAAAATGCAAAACAAAAGCTTGGAATACTTACAGAACTCCTTAGCAAAGCTCCAGCTGCAATGGATTTGAATTGGTTGAAGGTTCTTGCAAGGTTTGAATGTTGGTAATGGTTTTGGAACTTTGTAAGGCTTTTGTGTTTGATTGGTTTTTTTTCTGGTTGTTTGTGAGTGTTTGTAAGCTGGAATGAGTAGTGTATAATGCTCTTGAATGTTGTTATGTGTAGTTTTTCAGAAGTGCTTGAAACCTTGGGCATTGCCTTCTATTTATAGGCCAAAACCAAATCTATTTCATCATTAGAAAATCCCAAAATCCAGCTGATTTGTGGCTAGAATCAGGCTGAATCCCTTTGCATTAAATGCTAATGGATAGAGGCAACCCTGCCTTGTGCCAAGGGTTAAGTCTTTGACTGATTTCAGCCACAAAAATCAACTAATTCTAGAAGGTAATGATGAGAAACATGGCTGAATTGCAAATGGCTAAGCTTGGGGATCAATCCTTGCAATCTCAATGGTTGATCAATGAAAACGTGCACTGTAATGTGCAGAGATTGAGGGATGAAAAAGGCTATCTATGGCTGGTTTGAGGGGTGAAAAGCTGCTGCAAAAACAGGGTAGGCACTCATGGCTTTTCAAGTGAGAAAATCCAGCTAGTTTGACTGGTTTTGGGGGAGCAAGCAGGAGGAAAGTCATCAAGCAGGTGGCTGGCAACCTTAGGGTGGTTAACAGGTCACATGGGAGGGACTAGAGCTGCCCAAGGGCAAGCCCACTTGCTTGTCACATGCTAGGTTGGAAGAAAAAGCTTCCAACCTTGGCATTAATGGCAAGTCCTTCAATTCTGGTTTTGCTTGGCCCAAATAGCCATGAATGCTGATTAAAATAAATATGGAAATGATATGCAACAAAATCTGGAATTAAATCAAAGAAACCAGAAATCTGCAGAAAAATCGCAGACTTCGCAGTGCGAAGTCAGCATTTTTGAAATGTTGACTTTTCTGTTGACTTTTGTTGACTTTGACTTTTTCTCCCTCTTTGATTTTTTTGATTTTTGTTTTTTAAAAGGCTTAGGACAAAATTAGGGTACTACAGCTTCAATCAATTCAAATCCATTGCAGCTGGAGCTTTGCTAAGGATCTCTGTAAGTTTCCAAGCTTTTGTTTTGCATTTACAATTGTGTTTGCATAGCAATTTTGGTTCAAAACCTTTTGGTTCTAAAAAACCCCTTTTGAATTTCAAAGAAATCCCAAGGTTTTCAAAACACCAAAACTGGTTTGTCCAGCCTTTTTCATCCCAAAAACTCAAAGTTTTTCACTCACCTAAAAGGTCCTGAGTGTGTTCAGAAGTTGTTTCTGAACAAAAGTTCAGAAACAGCTTCTGAACTCAATTTTTCGCATTGTTCGCAGTGCGAAGTCATGGTCGCAGAGCGACCATGACAGAACTCAGAATCTGAGTTTAGGTGCCCACATGGCCAATTTTTGAGGTTCTAGCCCAAGAGCTCAGAACCTAAGAGTTTTAAAACTCATGTTTTTCAAACCTGTTCAAGGATTTTGCACAATATTGGAAAATTCGCAAGTCCGGGTGACATTTTGTGGATAACTTGCAAAACAAGTTATGCTCCCAATCTTTCAAAACAACATGAACAAACCAGCTATGTTCATCATTTCAAATCAAAACTTGAACAATAAACATTGTTCATGATTTTCAAAACTCAAGCATGAACATACGCCGAATTTGTTCGCTTTTCAAAACAATTCGCAAAAACGAGCCGAACTTGTGCGTTTTCTAGCAAAATTGCTAAATCTTTCCATTTTGGGTTTTCAAACCAAATGTTTTGATATACCTTGGGATTTCTAAAAGAATTCTACCCAAAAACTTGAATGAAAAAGGGATGGTGTGACGTATGTCTCTCCATTTCCCCGATTGTACGAATGCGTGACGTATGTCTCGTCGCTCGGACAATCGTCATTCCTTTTCAAACGTATCCAACCATAACCAAACCAAATCTTGGCCCCCTTGTGGTCAATCCGAACCTTTTGGTCCCCCGTGGCCACTAGGTTCCATCCCTCGACTCGTTTGAGTCACTCAGTCAATGTTCGACTCGTCCGAGTCCATTGTACCCGTTCTTGATCCCAGTGGATCAATCGAACAATCGCCCGACTCGTTGGAGTCCCCTCGGTCAATAATCGACTCGTTTGAGTCCATTGCACCTCTTTTGGTCCCATAGCGACCAATTCGAACCCTTTTACCTAACGGATGTACCTTTTAACAATTCTAACGCGATTCATAAACAAACGCTTAATAAGTCTCCCAAGCGCGAGCATACAAGCTATACGCTTAATAAGTCTCCCGAGCGCGAGCATACAAGCTACGTTTAAATCGCAAGAATTCGGTTAAAACATCGTCCATTTAAAATTAACCAACACATGTACGTTTTTCTACCAAAGAACTACGTACGCTTTGAATTCTCCGATTACCGGGAGATACGTAGGAGCAAGATCGACATCTTGTCAAGCGCAATAATATAAAAACTTTTTTTCCCCTTTCGTTTGTTTTCATCTCTTTTTTCCCCCCTTTATTATATTTTGACATAGATAAGCATGCGCGCAAAACATTTAAAAACAATTTAAGCTTTAGCCAAATAGAAGGTTCCCGTTGAGTACAACGGACGTGAGGGGTGCTAATACCTTCCCCTTGCGTAATCGACTCCCGGACCCGACAATGGTTGCGATGACCATCCTTTCCTCATCGTCAAGGGTTTTATTATCGTTTCCCTTTAAAAAAAACATAAGGGTTTATCAACGTTCCCTTTACACAAAAACTTTGGTGGCGACTTCACAAAGGCCCTCCGAGCGTTTACGAACGACCTCGGGGGATTTGCGCGTTTTTTTAACGAGGTGCGCACACTACTCTATATTGTTCCATCAACTTCCCTTTTCCATATTTCCTCTTCCATCTAAATCCTCAAATCCAAATTTTTTTCTACCCAAATCTTGTCAAAAATCATTGAAGCAGCAATACTAAAAGGATTCAACACACATTTGACGTGAAGAAACAGGTAATGCATCATTTAATCCGTTTTTTTTGCTGATTTTTCTGTAAATTTTGGTGAAAACCTGACATGGGGTTAGCGACAGTTAAGCCGCTGTATGGGGCCATCGGCAACTAACTGCCGATGCAGCGGCAACTAGGTGCCGATGGAAACTTCAAAAAACAGGCTTACTGCCTATTTTTTTGATTTTTTTTGTTTTTTTTTTAAACTTTTTTTAGGTTTAATTAATTTTGATATTGATGTTATTGCAATTGTAAGTTATTTATTCATAGTTATTTGTTGTTTATTTATAGTTATGGATGAAAATGCGGATGATGATCCGGTCGAGACAAAACCTATTTTTGTCGATAATTCCGGAAATGTCATACCACCTAAGGTTGAAGCCTCTGTCCATGTTGAAGCTTCATTATATGTTGACTCCGGTGTTGTCCCTCTTGAGGCCAACGAAGTTGACACGGCTCATTTTTTTTCAAGCGAAATTAAATGGAAAGATAGAGATGACTTGCTTAATTGGGTACGTCGTCAAGCAAATAAGGCGGGATTTACAATTGTTATACGTAGATCCAATTTGATCAATCCAATGTTGCAACTAATTTGTGAAAGGAGTGGCGACCACAAAGTGCCGAAGCCCGCGTTGACGTATGTCCGTGAGGTAGGATGCCCAACCCCGCTTAGAGGAGATTTTCACGTGGAATTAATTGAAGTCATGTCGACGTATGTCCATAGACAACCCTAATTCCATGTGAGATCTATGATTCTAAGGACCTCTTCTTAGGAGATTTCACCATTTAGAGCCTACATGTGAGGATGGGGGGAAGTTCCGAACCTTCATAAACCATACCCTTGCATATCATTTGCATTCATGAAAGTAATTTTCGCATCATTTTGCTTTATAGGAGTTTAAAAAGAACAAACAATTATTAGCAAAAAGAAATATGGATTCCGGGAACAAAAATACGCTCGCCTTCAAAATTAAAGCTCCTAGGGTGGAAAGCTTATTAGCTCTAAGCAAGAGGCTTTCTTCGGTCAACAAGAATATTTTCGAGGCAAGCTATGGGCTAATCCTTGATCTCCTACCCGTGAGAATAGATTCAACGGCCTTAACCACTTTGGCGCAATTCTTCGACCCACCTCTACGGTGCTTCACATTTCAAGACTTCCAACTAGCGCCAACTTTGGAAGAGTTTGAGAAGATTTTGGGTTGTAGCATGAAGGGTCATGAACTCTATCTCGGTCCGGGAAAGAATCCCACATTAGAAGCCATCGCCGAATCCTTATACCTTGACACCCAAGAAGTGGCATCTAACTTGGAAGTTAGAGGGAACCTTAAGGGATTTTCAAGAAAGTTTTTGGAAGCCAAAGCTCGGGAAATGTTAGCCAACAAAGAGGGAAGGGCATTCAACGCCATCTTAGCCCTCTTAGTCTACGGAATTGTCTTATTCCCCAACATGGATGATTTCGTAGACTTTCCGGCTCTAGAGGTATTTATGACTAAAAATCCGGTTCCTACAATCTTGGCGGATTTTTATCATACCCTCTACTCTAGGCATGAACAAGCAAGGGGACGCAAAATTACTTGTTGCACTCCCGTGGTGCAAATTTGGATGATGTCCCACATGCCAAGAAACCGAGACTTTGTGGAAAACCGGGCCAAGCTCAAATGGTCGCAACGGATGACAACCCTCGCCGAGAAGGACATCCATTGGTTTTCACCAAACTTAGAGGACCCGGAAATTATCCTCAGTTGCGGGGACTTCCCTAACGTACCCCTCATTGGTACTAAGGGATGTATTAATTACAATCCGGTCCTTTCTCTCCGACAACTAGGTTTTTCAATGGAGGATAAACCTAATGACCTTTTGTTGGAAGCTTTCTACTTAAGGGAAGGCGATCAAGACCCGGCATTGCTAGAGAGAATCCGGGGAGCATGGAGCCAAGTGCACAAAGGAAGGGTCGGCAAGAGAAACTGTGTCGCCAAACCCCTTTATACTCAATGGGTGAAGGAGAGGGTCAAAGCAATCAAGCTACCCTTCGTGGTCACAAACCCTCCAAAATCTCCTACACCTAAACCTATTGCAACCATTCCCAACAAAGAAGTGGAGGAACTCAAAGCTAAAATTCAAGAACTCCAAAACAAAAACGGAGACTTAGAATTGAAGCACCTCCAAGCTTTAGGAGAAATTACTAGGACGAAGAGAGATCGCGATGAAGTAACAAACTCTCTCCTAGTGTGCCAAAAATGGCTAAGAATCTCCGAAGGGAAGAGAGATTGGATAGGAGGTGGCTTGGTTAGTGCGGATGCCAACCTTGTGGCCAAGGACGAAGAGTTGGAAAGAATCTTACATTCCAACCAAGAGCTCAAGAAATTCGGCGAACTAGCCATTGAAGCTCAACGGAAATGGAGGTTGAAATTTCAAGAGAAAAATCAACAGCTCCAAGA